>JBBJLS010000128.1:1446723-1459640 GCA_037577275.1 Bryconaethiops microstoma
GACGGGGGCAGACACCGTATATATATATATATATATATATATATATATATATATATATAAAATACACTGAGTATAAGTCTTGAGAGACACATGTTTTATCTTAATAAAGGTTTTATCTTATCTTTCCAAAGGATCCAGACTATTTTAATGTGGTCTTGAGGAACAGTTCTCCAGTCTCACCGAAGGCCTTCCAAGATTTTCAGATGGGGGCTTAAAGCAAAATATGAAAAAATGAGAGATGGCTCAAGAATTCTGCAATTTCTTTTTTTATAATTTAAATATATACTGTGTGTGAATGGCTTGCAAAAAGTATAATAATATAATAAGTATGAGGCATGTTTGTTCATAAATAATGACAATAACACAGTTGTATATGTTTATGTATATATTTACATATAAAATAATACATATTATGTATTGAAAATTGAGTCAAGCATTAAAAACAACAACTCCCAGAGTCCTTTTCAAACCGGAAGTTCTGCGCTGAACAGACATGCGCAGTGCGCGCCGAGTGGAGGCCCTTTCCTGTTCGAGCGAGGCGATCTGAGAGACCGCGAGCACGATCAGGTCAGAGAAAACCAGCAAATTCAGCTCAAAAACCTCACAAAATCGGGGGTTGTCACCTCTCACACGGGGATAAGGTTTTATTTCACCCATAGAGCCTCGGTCCGAGGGAGTAGGGGCGGTCAGAGGGGGTGAAGTGATGTAGTTTGTGTGTCCGTGTTCTCCATGTGGGCCATGCGGCCGCAGCACGGCACCTCCGGGGCTCAAGTGTTAATATAATTAAATTTAAAACTCTGAGTTTAATCAGGTTTAAACGGGAGACTGGCTCCTCTTTTCCCTCTGAGAAGTCTTTGGTGGAGGTCTGAGGGCTGTGAGAGCAGTGTTTGGATCTGAGACCCGAGCTGGTAGCTTGTTGCTAACTGTTCGAGTATCAGAATCTTTATTTTTAACCTTTACGGTCTAATCTTTAATCTTTCAGTGCAAAGTAAAAAAAAAAAAAAAATAGGATCGAAACTAAATTTAAAGTAGATAACGCTAATCCTCTTTATATTCAAAGATAGAGTCGATACGTTTAAAATAGAATATATAAATTACTCACATTCAAAGATAAAATAGAATAGGTACATCTGAAATAGAATAGATAGGTCTGTTCATATTTATATTCAAAGATAGAATAGGTACATTTAAAATAGACGAAACTATTCACATCTATGTTCAGAGCTAAAATAGAGTAGGTACATTTAAAATAGATGTGTGATCTGTTCACATTTATATTAAAAAATAAAGTAGAATAGATAAATAAAATTGTGAAAATTTAAGATCTGTACATCACACCACGGTTGTGGCACTTTGTAAGGAATGTGCCCTGTGGTCCCTATTGCACATGGAGTTGAGTTATAGTATTGCATTTCATTATATATGTAAGATCATCTTTCATATGAAGATATGTACGTTTTACTGCAGCTGTGCCGCTTTGAAGAAAATTGCAGATAAGAGTTGAAATGTTGCTCTAAACAATTTTACGTTGCCTTAATATAGCATTAATATAACAAAAGACTGATGGTCCATGTTTTCTGGAGCTGATGGTGTGATGCAAGTAGTTGCGGACAGTGTGTTAAATTGACCAGACAGTGATTGGTGTGCGTATTGCAGTGTGGTAAAATGTCTTTGTTCTGAATTTGATATACCTAAATCATTTTCCAGAGGGCGGCAATGTGAACAGATGTGGAAAAAGCAAGACCTACAATTTGGGCTTCAATGAATTTTTTTTAGAAAATTCACTCGGATTAAGTTATTTCTTAACATTCCACATCACCACTGCTGTGAGATTTAAATGTCTGGTTTAACTGCTATTAAAGGTTCCCAGGGGGTTCAAATAGTGTGAGGGTTAACAGGCCTCATATTGAAAGCGTTCAGTTCATGATGGGTGTCTTGCCTTAACCAGTTTAACTTTAAGTCCTCTGAAATATTTGGATGTGGATGACTGGTTTGGAGGCCTGAGCCCTATCCTGAAGCTCCTTGTACTCATCCCGTGATTCCCTCTCTCCTTCCAGAATGACGGAGTGGGAGACCGCACCAGCTGTGGCTGAGACGCCAGAGATCAAGCTGTTCGGAAAGTGGAGCACGGATGATGTGCAGATCAATGACATCTCCCTTCAGGTGAGTGTACTGTGTCCCGAACGTGTTTGTTCAGGGGGTCTCTGTAACCCTCCTTTTATGTTTGTGTTCATTTTGACCCCATTCAGTGTTTGTTGTCTCCAAATAGACATCATTGTTTGCTTCATATTAAACGACTTTGTAATTTAATGGGGACAAACAGGATTAAGACAAAATTAACATGTTTTAATGTCCTGGACACATTTTGTACATTTGCATTCTTTGGGACCAGTTTGACCCCAGTCTGTTTTGGCTGTTCTATAACATGTATAAGAAATTACGTTTAACACACATTTGTGTATTTTGGATGATATTGAATGTTTCATGTGCACATGTGTGTTAAATTTAAAGCACTATTTATGTAGTCGATAAAGCAATACAAAGAACCTGACACACAAACATGGGTCGCAATTTAAACCATTTTTCTGGGTTTAAATTGCTGGGGTCTAACTGGCCTCAAGCATAAAGGATTTTAGTACATGTCAACATGAGGGTTAAATCCAGTTTTCAATTTCCCTGTGTGTTCATCAGCTGTAGGAAAACTAAACAGCCGTAATGATAGTTATTAGTAACGTTTTCCTCATAGCTTTGACAGATGTTCATGTTAGTCTTATGAATAAGACTCCTTGCTGAAGCGAGACTAGAGTCACATCCTGACATTCATAATTGTCCTGGTGTGCTATAGTTCTCGCAGAGTAACATTCTCTGCTTATTCATTGGCTGTTGCTTTTCCATTGCTCAGCCAATCACCAGCTCAGAAACATTCCTGATTAACTACCCTTTGGAGGAGGGGTGTGTCTATTTAGATGGAAACCTATGTTTATAGATACAATTGTAGGATCCTGGTATTGTTAGTTCCACCCAGTACTATGTAATATATTAATGGATTATATTTTTTATATTTCAGTAGGTAATACATTAAGGTTTGCCACTGCACTGTTTTTGTATGTGAGATCCAGAGCTACTAATGCTTTCTTCTCATTAACCTTATTAAACGATATTGTCAGTGATTTGTAAAGTACTGTTTTAAATGTATAAAGGGCCTTAATAATGACTAGTGAAAAGGAGCACTTAAGTTGGTGGCCAGTCGTATCATGTTGACAATTAAAAAAAATAAATAAATAAAATGTAAGCAGTACTAAATCTCTGTTGTCTTCTCCATTCAGGACTACATTGCTGTGAAGGAGAAGTATGCCAAGTACCTCCCCCATTCCGGCGGCCGCTATGCAGCCAAGCGCTTCCGTAAAGCTCAGTGCCCCATCGTGGAGCGCTTGACCAACTCCATGATGATGCACGGACGCAACAATGGCAAGAAGCTGATGACCGTGCGCATCGTGAAGCACGCCTTCGAGATCATCCACCTGCTGACGGGCGAGGTGAGCACGTCTTACAGGGGTGTCAAATCTTATGCACAAAGGGCCACTGTGGCTGCAGGTTTTCATTCCAAACAAGCAGGAGCCTCATCTGATCACCTGGTTGAAGACTGAGACCTAGTGGAATCAGGTGAGCTCTTAGTTGAAGCCTGCAGCAACACCAACCCTTTGACATCCCTAACCTAGAAAAGCGTTCAGATAGGGTGTCTTAAATGTGATAAGTGCGTACAATATAGCTTAACGTTCATTTAGTCGTGTTCAAACTAATAGAAATTGCTGAAATCATGCTTAAAACTGCTCTGGGGGTTGGAGGGGGCTTTTAAATGTGGCATCATTTTGTATGGAAAGAACCTCCACAATGAGACGAGTGTGTACAGTACAGATTAACATTCATCATGTAAACATTAATATAATTTGGTGATATTGTACACTGTTTCAAGGATTACTGAATATAACTCGTTTTTTTTTTTCTTTTGAAAATATGAATGCAGCTCAGTCCTGGTACTGGCCTTCACAGCTGCTCCCAACACTCCTGATGAAACATACATGATTAACAAGCTCTTACTGAGCTGAACTGGGTTTGTTGGAGCACGAGGACACAACATGCAGGACAGTTTTCCTGCAGGACTGAAAGCCACTGTTCTAATAGAAATCTGACTCAAAATACTCATCTGATACAGTAACACTGAACGTTGGTGTTCAGTGTTTCTGCAAGCCTCTTACTCATTTAGAGAACATATTAATATATTATTTAGTATTCTGCTTTGTGAGCTGAATGAATGAATGCATAGGAAGCGAGACTAGAGTCACATCCTGACACTCCTCATTGTCCTGGTGTGCTATAGTTCTCGCAGAGCAAACTTTCTCTGCTTATTCATTGGCTGCTGCTTTTCCATTCCTCAGCCAATCACCGGCTCAGAAACAGATCTTTCTGTCTCATGTCATGGCAAGTTGGAAGCTGGGTGCAGAAGTTAGAGATGACTTTACTCACAGTACAAAGTTGTCATACCTTGTCTAGTTAGTGAGCCTTTGTGCTTTGCGACAGTAATAGCACTGCATGATTCCATTTCGTCCTTTTGTGTTTTAGGTTCCTCATTGACTTGTCCCGTTTCACTTTTAGAACCCACTGCAAGTGCTGGTGAACGCCATCATCAACAGCGGTCCGCGTGAGGACTCCACCCGTATCGGCCGTGCTGGTACAGTCAGGAGACAGGCTGTGGACGTGTCACCTCTCCGTAGGGTCAACCAGGTACGCGCACTTAGAAGCTCCACACACCACCTTCGTACATGAACTTAGCCCAAAGGTGTAGGATGGAGCTCCATCACGCCAGATAATGGAGATCCACTGCTCCACAGTCCAATCCTGGGGACTCATCTGATCTTCAGCTGCTCCACTTTATTGGTGGATGCTTTTTATTGAAGATTATACAAGCTCTGTCCGCAAACACCTGGTTAGAAAGGCCGTCTTTATACTTTGGCCATGTAGTGTAACTGTCAGAGCGAGACTATCGTCACATCCTGGCATTTCTCATTGTTCTGATGTGCTGTAGAGCTCGCAGAGTAATCTCTTTGATGGTTCATTGGCTCCTGCTTTCCATTGCTCAGCCAATCACAAAGCTCAGAAACAGTAACCTTGACCTCAAGTCACTTTTTGTTGCCGCCATGGAAAAATCTACTTTGAGAGCCTGAGGGTTGTCAAAACTCTTAATTATTAAGCATGGGCATTTCAAGCAGAAATACAATACAGTTTTCCCCGGTAACTATTAGCACAATCTTTAAAGATCGCGTCCTTTCATACGTGCAACCTCCGAGTAACTTTTAAAGTGAAAAATGGAAGAGAAATGCATTCGTGTGTTCACGTGTTTCTTTTTGTGCAAGAGTTTGAGAGTTGTTTTGAAGGTAATGGCTAAAGTTCAGTTAAAGAATGGTTCAGTTTGTATAAATGGCTTTCTGAAACATTGGATTCTTTGTGTTTTTGTCAGGCTATCTGGCTGCTGTGCACAGGAGCAAGAGAGGCCGCCTTCAGGAACATTAAGACCATCGCTGAATGTTTGGCTGATGAGCTCATCAATGCCGCCAAGGTATCTGTACTACGGCACAGTCATATTACTCTTAATCTCTGGTTTCTGAACAGTTTATTAAAGAAGCTTTACATTTTTTAAAGCTTAATTTCATTGATCAAAATACATAGAAAATATGTAACACTAAAATTTTAAGGATATTCCACATCCCGAGATGGCACAATATCCTACTTTTCTGATACACAACTGAAATCTTGAGTCTCAGCTACTTATCCAGGATTTTTTTTTTGTTTGAAGAGCTGTTTCTAATTGAAGCACTTCAATTGTCTTCAACCCTGGTCCTGGACGTCTACATCCACAATCTTCCACACCTGCCCAGACTTACATGTTCAAAAGTCCCTGATTGGCTGGCTCAGATGTATTAATGTAGGGTAAAATTTGAGAAAGCATGTTAATCAGGTTAAAGTTAAATTCTGCATGTAGATGTCCAGACCTAGAGTTGGTGACCACTGCAATAAAACTTGGAGTTTCCATTTCTAGATAAAGAAGACAAACCTCAGTTTTGTATCAGGCTTGATTCTCTCTGGAACTTCTCCCGGGAGCGAGACTAGAGTCACATCTTGGCACTCGTAATTGTCCTGGTGTGCTATAGTACTCGCAGAGCAACATTCTCTGCTAATTCATTGGCTTCTGCTTTTCATTGCTTAGCCAATCACCAGCTCAGAAACATCTTCAGTCTTGGATTTTATTTTTTATTTTTATCCTCTTTAAAAAGCTATCAGAAGCTGTTTTGCCTGTCATAATGAAGGTCTTTGTTTTTTTCTTCAGGGCTCATCAAACTCCTATGCCATCAAGAAGAAGGATGAGCTGGAGAGAGTGGCCAAGTCCAACCGTTAAAATGCCTGTTGCTTTCTACAAAAATACGAAATAAATGTTCAGGAAATTTGATTGTCCGATTGTTTCTTGGGCCCCGCTATCTATCCATCTATCCATCTATCCATCCATCCATCCATCCAAATTTTTTGCATAATTTGAGATAGCAAGTCATTTTGAGCAGTTTGATTTGAATTAGTTTGATACAAATATCAATTAAGTAGTGTGATACCCATAGAATGTAGTTTAATAAGAGTATAATGTGCCAGAGAATATAAAATTTAAAATATGCGGCTAAATTTCACACTTACCAAAAAAAAAAAAAAAAAAGGTTGCTTGTATTCATGTAGGTGGAGAACATTTTAAATACCTCCCAAGTTTAAGAATGAAAAAACTAATTCAACGTGAATTACAGTTGATGTGAACAAATTGCTTTAAAAATTCCTAACGATTAAAATTGTGTGAGGGTCAACCTGATCCTCACTTTCAGCCACGATCTGTACAACTACTTCAATTAACACCTAGTTTTTGGAATGCGTGTGTCGTCATTGGGGCACCTTAGGGTAGTGCATCCTCTCATTAGGAGTTTTGGGATAGTTTTGGACATACACCTGACATAAATGGGCATCTATCTCACCAATGTGAGCTTGGACATTCCATTCCAAAGCTGTGATGTGGAGTTGCCTCCACTCTTCTGGGAAGACTTTCCACAAGTGTGAAGGTATTTGTGGGTTTGGACACTAATATCAAATGAGAAGACCTGACTCTTGGTTTACACCACTCCAGTTGATGCTTGGCATTGCACATAGTGATCTTATGATTGGATGCAGATGCTTGGCCATGGAAACCCATTTCATTAAGCTCCTCATGCAAAGTTCTTATGCTGAAGTAGCTTCCACAGGCAGTTTGGATCTCTGTAGTGAGCGATACAACAGAAAGATTCAAGTTGTCTTTGTAGCAAGCTGATGTTGCTTCGAGATGCTTCCATTTCACTCTTGCGGTTGGCCAGGGCAGGAATTTTACAAAAGGACTTGTTGCAAAGGAAGCGTCCTGTGATTTACTGATCTACAGAGATTTGATTTTATTAGAAATTAGTGTGGCTAAAGCACCTCATTTATTGTAAAAAATGTTCACATACTTTCGCCCAATATTCATATGAAATGTTCCAAGAAAATGTACCCCTTTGCTGCAGTGACTCAGTTGGGCAACAGTGCAGTGTTTCTGTCCCAAAGGAGATTACCATGTAAAGTAGGTTTTAGAAATACATTTATTTATGAAAACTTACACAGGTATCAGGAAAACACTAGCAGCCGTTACAAAGCGGTGTTGCGAGAGGTTTGCAGTGGTCATTTAGCTGAGGAAGAACCTCTTGCGTCATTTGTAATAATTCATAAGTGACTAATATGCTATTCAGCTGATCATACTAACAGCGTGTTCCATTTTCCTCAGAAGTTGGAAGTCAGAGCTGAGAATGATGAGTTGACCCTTTGAGTTGACCACCTTCCAGTCAGAAATTCAGAATTCGGAAAGTCAGGCTTTAGTCAGGTGTGCCAGTGATTGCAGTGCTAGTTGATAACAGTATTTTTTGTATACGAACACCAAAACACCGTGTCCATGGCAGAGGCACTTCATAGGGACATGTCCATGGATAGAAGGGACTGTTCTTTGTGACTAACTGATGCAATGAGATGCAAATAAGACAGAAGTGCTTTATAGTCTTTACTAGAGCTTTCACTACTGCTTCACTACTGATGCACGGGAACAGCCATCTTAGATTTTGAAAAAATCCGAGTTGGAAATCTTCAGGACTTCAGAGCTCAACCTGTTGGGACCTCAGGAATTGCAACTTCCCAGTTTAAATGAAATTGCTGCGTTATATTGACCTCAAATCTGGATGTCAAAACCTGGACTGATGCCACACCTGTGTTGACCCCATTCCAATATAAGTTGGAAAGCCAGGTTCTAGTCAGGTAGGTCATTGTTAACCATACCCATTGATAACACGTTACACAGTATTTTGCGCATAGCCATCATGGGGACATTTCCATACGTTGCACTGTTCTTTGTGTACTTCTGACTTAAATGAGACACAAATCAGACAGTAGTGCTAATAAACAAGTGTTTCCTACAGATTTTACTACTGCTGTACAGAACAGCCTCTTGGATTTTGAGGTTGGAAGTTTCCTCCAACTTTCCGAGTTGGAAATCTGACTTCAGGGATCATTCCAGTTGAAATTTACACTTGGGACCTCAACTTCTCAGTTCAAATGGAACACACCATAACATACAGTTTGTTGTTTTAACCAGTACAGTGGTCTAATTTTCAAAGTAAGTCCTTGCAGAGCACACATGCTGACTTGCAAAACATACAAGCACCTCGTCCAATGTACTTAACTTACATGGGCACACGATTCCATGAAAACGTAACATTCGTACTGAAAAATGTGCAGGGTTTGGTAAACGTTTCCCTTGGCATGGGTTCATCTTTTCCTTGTACCGTTTGTGGTTGAACTAGCCTCTAAGCTGTGAACTCCATACACACAACCTGTTGGAAGGTAACCAGGACTCTACTATCACATAAATTTTGAGGTTTTAATGTGGAAAGCCATTTTAGCCTTTAGTTCACAGTTTCATAGTATCAGAATTTCAATTCAAATAAGTAATATTATTGGTCCTTGTAAAAATGTGAAATTTGACAAAATGATCTCTACAAAATATTTTACTGGAATTTTTTTAGTATAAATTATATTTTAACATGTACGAATTGAGTTCTTGCTAGTAAGAATATTTTATGCTTAAACGGATTTTTAAAACAATTCAATGTGTTCACTAAGAACGTGTCAATTACCAAACTAACATTTATACTTGTGACAATTGTACTGCTACAAATTAAATGTGAATTCATGTAAGTAAAAAATTATTCTTTGTTCTGAGCTGAATTAGGAAAAGTAATGATAACTGATTTTTAAATTTAGAAAAATATTAATGCAATGTCAACTTTATTTATTAATTTTTTGGAAAGCTAAAACAGCTTGCCACAGTTTTAAAGACACCTACAGGGAGCTAAATGAGCCGAACAGATAAAGCTTTTAAGGGTGGACTTATGAATAGTTGAGCTTCCTATTGATGAGCAGGCAGAATGAGGATAGCGCCCCCCCGAGTTTGGACGCCTCACTGCAGGCTGTAGGAAGCAGAGTGTAATCCGGCAACTTCTGGAATGCCTACAAAAGAGAGGCAGTATCAGTGTTATTTAACTAACTTTATTAATTTATCTACATTTATTAATGAATGCAGCGGTACTGGAGCCTGGATACGCTTTTAAAATAAAGATGATAAACAAGATATATAGGGAGCAAATACAATCCAAGTATTGTGCTACAAAAATGTGTTTATTTAGACATTAGAAACATCAAGTTGCTATCAAGTCCGGCTCCACATTTTACATTTGTGTAACACATTTAAACCCCACACCAGCAGTTCCATCAGATTAAAAAATACAAACTGAAACTCTGATTTCCTTCTAAGAGGAAAAAAGAGTCATACAGCTCACTTCTCTCCACCTCATGAATCAGTATCTCCTCTCTCATGCTTTAGCTTGGTTTATGACATTGGGAGCATTTTTGGTTTTGTCGTTATCATTCGCATCTTATCACTTGTGCCACTCACTTGCTCTCTTGCTGTTTGGACCCAATGTTATTTATTATAGTTCTCTTTGACCTCATTAGTATTTACAGCCATGAAAAAAAAGAGATCACTTTTCCCTTTTTTCTGTTCACTGTTTGAACAATTTGCGGCTCTGCGTGTGTGTGTGTGTGTGTGTGTGTGTGTGTGTGTGTGTGTGTGTGTGTGTGTGTGTGTGTGTGTGTGTATAAAATGCTCTATAATGGTTATATATGTGGGTATATAATACTCTATAATGGTTATATATGAGTATATACTGCTCTATAATGGTTATATATATATGGGTATATAGTGCTCTACTCTGGTTATATATAAATAAATGGGTATATAGTGCTCTATAATGGTTATATATATGGGTATATAATGCTCTATAATGTTTTCTGCTCTCAGGGATGGTGAAGCGTCTGTGTTTGGAGGAGCAGGGTGACGGTATGGAGTTCGTCAGCACCGTGGCCCAGACCATGTTCAGCGATGGGATCACCAACTGGGGCCGCGTGGCGAGCCTGGTGGCGTTCGGCGCGGTGGTGTGTGTGCGGTTGAAGGAGATGGGGCGAGGACACTGTGTGGAGAACGTGGCGGAGCGCATCTCCTCCTACCTGTGCACAGACCAGCGGCAGTGGTTCCTCAGCAACAAGGCCTGGGTGAGAAATTACACCTGCAGGCTCCGCCCACTGGCACACCTGAGCGACAATTAACTTTAACTAATTAACTCATAATGAGGCATTTTGGATGACCTGTTCTAAACTTCACTTACTCGTGTACACACACACGCTCCATTGAACTGTAGACAGGCTGTGCGTGGATGAACGCTTTCTTTCTTTTATTTAATTATGCGTGTGTGTGTGTGTGTGTGTGTGTGTGTGTGTGTGTGTGTGGTAATTACCATGGTAATTGTTTGTTTCTGTCCTGTTTGTGTTTATTTTGGTCTAAATGTTTGTTATTGTTGTTTTGCAGGACGGGTTTGTGGAGTTTTTCCAGGTTGACGACCCCGAGTCAAAAGTGCGGAACACACTGATGGCATTCGTAGGATTCGCCGGCCTGGGGGCGGGACTAGTTCTGCTGATGCGATGAAGGGGGCAGGGCCAAGCACAGTTACAAGGACTAATCATCCTACGCTCATCACATTGGTCTTATGAGGCCCCGCCCCTCAGAGACTACAACTACTGCAACTGGCTGATTGCAGGCAGACAGCCAGCCAATGGGAGCGCTGCGTTCCGGCCGAGCGTTCCGGCCGAGCGTTCCGGCCGAGCGTTCCGGCCGAGCGTTCCGGCCGAGCGTTCCGGCCGAGCGGTGCTGAAGAGACTGAGTTCTTATGGGAGATGGTTTAAGATTTTTGAAAAATCTGCTTTTTCATGATATTCATGAGCGGACAGCAGGAAACGAGGTTCTGTTTTATAATATAGTTTGTTTTGGTGTTTTTTTTTCTTTTCTGATGGAACCTCAGAGGAGAGGAAACCATCCTTCTTCTGTATGACCTGCACAATCTCAGAGCTTTATTTTTATAAGAAATGAACGCTTGTCGCTGCAGGATGGAATAAAGTGTTTCCTTTCACTCAAAGTGTTTGTGTGTTTGTGTGTGTGTGTGTGTGTGCGTATTTATTATTCTAATGTGAATGTATTGGAAATGTATATATATCTGTCTATCTATCTATCCATCTGTGAACCAGCGAAGAACCAGGAGCAGATGATTCCAGATGATCAGGCGGTGATCAGTATACTGGTGGTGCTGAATGCTGAGTGGTTGGAACTCCTTTATCTAGAACTCCTTGTATCTTTAGACACTCTGCAGCCTGTCAGTAAAACATTTGTTCACATTTCTTTTATTTGATCTCCTCAGTGTGACATAGATGAGACAGTTTGACAGGAATACAGAGTTTTCTCACAGCAGAGGGAGCTCACAGCACTTCTGTGAAAGAAATCCAAGCCAGACGTTTCGTGTGAAGCCCGAATCTAGATAACCTGGAAACCCATTATGGTTTTGCGACCGGGTCGGGTACCAGACGACAACAAACACTGAGAAGCTCCGCCCATTCACACAGAAGTTATAAGGAGTGTTGTAAAATAATGAGCGCTGCTCAATACAGGGCAGCCAATCAGATCCAAGCTATTTACATACACCAGTCTTAAAGAAACAGCAACAGCGAGTTTATTTTACTTTAAGATAAAGAGGAAAAAAGGGGAGGAGAAAAATATTAGAAAATATAGGATATGGGTCGTTTAATAATTCCAGTAACATTAGCTACTGTCAGTCACTGTAACTGTCGACGGCCCTGGTGGGCTTTGGGGGGTGGGCACCCTGGAGGTTGGTGTAGTAGCAGGTGGGTTTGTAAGGGGGTGGGGGGGTATTGGTTGACTTTAAGGCCACGAAGGACGGATGAGTTTCTGTTTCCCGGATCACTGCTGGCAGGCACTACAGTCGTATAACAGCTCAATAAAGCATGTAATTCATAAATGATTTGCTGTCTATCATCCAGCGAAGGCAGAACGGGATTGTTCTGTTGGAGGCGATCATGCAAGATTCCCACTGCTCTGGAAAAAGCCAGAAATAACGATGTGTTAAAGCACACGGGCTAGATAAAGTTTTCAGACCCTCTGTTTCTTCTCAGATCAGGGCTATTAACCCTTCAGCACAAAGCAGCACACGGTTGCACCACCTGACCACTTTTTATTAAAGCGTAACATCACACCGGTGTGTTTTTGAATGTTCATTCTAACACTAATAACTACTGAACACTGCAGGTTAATGGAGATTCAGGATTACAGTCGATACACCGTCACCTTTACACTCAGTTTATATTATACTGTTATA
>JBBJLS010000128.1:1464449-1485257 GCA_037577275.1 Bryconaethiops microstoma
GGCATCCTTTTGTTCCTAAGACATTGCCCTGTCGTTATTTGTATAGATATCCAACTTCATATTGAGATCTGATGTATATAATGTGTTTCTTTAAAGTGTTCCTTTAATTTTTGTGAGTAGTGTAGTTCTTTAAAGAACTAGCCATTGACTAGTTCTTTAGGGAAACAAATGTGGATCTTCCACAGCATCACTTCAGAAACTCATTTTTCACTTTAACTTAAGTTCTTGATCATGCCGAATGGTATTTACAGTGAGTCAGGTTTTGTGACAACAACCATCTCAAGAATTCAATCCTACATTGATAAGTGGATGCTTTGTAAATTCAAGTCCTTGTTCTCATGTACTAAAGAAACCTTGGATTCTTACGTCGTGCATGGAGTCCAGTAGCTTTGTGAGCTGGTAGAATCGTTGCCAGTTCTGGCTGGAGTTCTCCTCTCTCCTAACAATGGCTTTTCCCAGTTCTTTAATATAGGACATCCTGATCTCATCGAACACAGCCTGGCTCTTCAGGCCGTCCTTCGGCACTGTGGAAGAAGAGGGCTTAAACTCATGCTTTCGATTCAGAACAAACACATAAGTGTTAAACTAAAATACTGCTTGTTAACACACATCTAGGTTTGATTTACAGCAAATGTCTTGAGCCACCCTTCATTTCCTCATACTTTGCTTCTAAGAGTTCTTGCATTTTTAATGCAGTTCTCCAGGCTTCCTAAAGGACTTTCAAAGACTCTCATTTTCAGTTCAGTCCTTGAACCTGACCAGTTTCAGAGGAATGTTTTTTGTCTGTTAAGATACACAGTGACCTACGTATGAATCATTCAAGCATAACAAAGCCCAACCTAACTTAATGCCTGAACCAGTGAAGAAACAGGTCCAGAAGATTCCAGATGATCACATGGTGATCAGTATACTGGTGGTGCTGAATGCTGAGTGGTTGGAACTGCTTTATTAAGACAGTCTGACAGAAAAAAACAGTATTTATGCTCCAATAAGGTGATTTACAGCAAAATATAAAGAAATGAGGGGTGGCTGACAGTACTGTACAGGAGGTCCTCGGGTTACGCCACAGATCCGTTCCTTTGACAGTGATGTAAACCTGAATTTTGGTGTAAGTCGAAACACACCCTAGCCTCAGTCACTTACCGATCCTAACACAGCTGTAAAATCATAAAAACACAACTAAGCCACAGAAAAAGTTACAGGAAAACTCCCTCACTCATCCGCTGTACTACGTATTCTTTCGGCGCGCGCAACCAAACTAGTGTAGCCACGTAGTCCGTAAGTACGAGGCTAATGGTGTAAGCCGAGAGGGTGTGGGAGTGCGTCTAGTAAATTCGAAACACTGTATGTCGAGACTGTTTTAACTCGAGGACCCCTTGTATATGTAAACAAGTGGCGTAGAGCCAGTGATACTTTCAGCCCCTCACCTGTACTGAGCAGCAGCAGAACCTTCATACAAAGGTACTCCTCATTCGACACCTGCAGTCTGACAAACTCATTGGATATTTTCAACATCTGTGCACACTGATCACCCATGTAGGGCAGCTTCATCCTGTCCCTGCAAACATATTCAGAAACCTCATCTGAGTCTGATGCAGAACACTTGCACCTCAGCTCTTCAGACCATTCATTAGCAACGGTTACAACTAGCACAATGCCTAACAGGGGTAAGGAAATTTTTTTTAAAAGAAAAGAAAAAAATACATTATTAGGAAACAGCATTGAAACCACCACTGGATTTTCAGCAAAAACTTATACAGAGCTCTAAGATCTTGATACTCTTTTTTCTATACAATTCAAAATCACAAAAACGTATTGCTCTATTACTTATTTTATAACTGGTATCAATTTTATGTTTCTATGTATTTTATATAACGTAATCCCTTACATATAGCGATAAAGACACTAATAATTTAAAAGCACTCCACGATTTATACAGATACTGCTGAGCTCTGAGTAGAAACTGCCTGTTTATGTTACTCTGTTGATCCTAAACACTGGCCCATATTTATCACACTTCTCTGCTGAGATCAGGTTATGCCTTTTGCATAGCAGTGAATAGGATTACAGGAATAGATCAGTGTACTTACAATGAAATGCTGCAATATCAGCCATTTTTACAATGACAAAACTGGCCTTGGATCAGGATAAAACCGGAAACTTCTACCAACTCAGCAGAGCTACAGTGAAAGTGGAGGACAACAATAAGCTACATACTCGTTGATCACCAGGTCTGGAGCAAAACAGAGCATGTTGCCATTGCACTGCTGGTAGGATCTCCAGCCCAGGCCGAAGGACATGAGGAAGAGCCAGGAGGACTGGAGCAAGGTCATCTGATCATCCAGGTGAAGGTTCCGGAAACCTGTGCACGCAATATCTTATTGTAATAGGCAATAGTCTGACTATGCGAAATATCACTACTTATGTCAGTATTACATAGTACTGATCTCTTACGTGCAATTACAGATGCCTAGTATTATTTAAGTTATTAGTAATTCACTTAATTGTAAGCTACTTAACTATAGAATTAATACCGAGGACTTGTGTATATGGTACAATGTATTTCATATTGAGTATTTTCTCCAGAGTTTTTTTTACTTGATTTATTGAGACTTTATATTGTCGTCTCTGTGTCTCTGTGCACTCATGACATAAGCAATCTCCTCTGGGATCAAAAACATTTTCTGAGTCTAATTTTGAAGAAATAGAGCAGTAGTTTAGCAGCCTAAGATAAACTGACAACTGCTAGCACAATCTCCAATAAAATGTCAAACAAGGTTTAGATAAATCTTGGCTATCTAAGCACAAAGCACTCAAGTTCTTGTTTATGAAAACAATAACTGCATATTTATAAAATTAACCCCAGAAAGCTGAGAAGTGTTCAGCTAATAAGCTTACAAGCTCTGCTGATTGCTAAAAAGCAAGGTGCTGGGGGCAAAAGTTAAATGATTGAATGAAAGTGTTTAAAACCTGGCAGAGCTTTGGCCCACTTGACGGCAGAGATGAACTGGCGGCCGCCCAACCTGTTGAGGGTGGTCATGAGGCGAGTGGAGGTGTCAGTCAGGGTGCTGTCATAACCAGCATAAATGGTATCTGGCTCGATGGCTTTCAGCAGAGACAGCATGGTGGGCACCAGCTGGGGCATGGCCTTGGGCATTAGCGCCCGCACCTCCTGCACCGGAGCCGGACTCAGCTCGGCGGGGTTCACCTGCTGCACACCCTTTAAGCCCTTCAGTTTCTTGACTTTACGTGCTGCGAAAGTTAAAAAAGAAGTTTTCCTGTGAATTTTTCCTTTCACCATTCATATTGACAATATTAATGTCTCATCTGTAGTCATTTTGTCCAGTTTTTACTTTGTTAGTTTTCTACTTGCTCCCTTAAAGCTAGAAAACCTTTGAATAAACAGTAAGAAACAAAGAACCTAGTGTACAGCTTTTTGAGTGTATAATAATGTAGAAAGCTATCTACATCTGGCATGGTAGATCTACAGGTGAAATGAAATGTAAAAACTGTGAAGGTTTCCTTTTTGAAGTTTATATTAATCACTAAATTGTCATTCAAAGTAAAGGGCAGTCTGTTTTTAAATGACATTAAAAAACACCATCTAATGAAATCATCCTTCATCCTTACCATCTAGGTTCATGCCAGCCATGAGGCACTTGCGGAAGCGGCAGGCGGGACAGTTCTTCCTGCGGATTTTATCAATGATGCAGTCATTCCTCCCCGCACACAGGTAATTGTGTTGCCCTGTAAAAATTCAAAGAGTTAACGCAACTTTAATTGAACAACAAACCTGAAAGACTCCTTTAGGGGAGCAGTTTTTTCCTGCTAGCATCAAAGGTCATGACAAAAAAAAAAAAAAATCAAGCCTTTTTAAAACGGTACCAATTCTGATCACAGCGACAAAAACCCAACAGGAACTGTATGGATATTTTGTGACCAAATCAGTGTTGACTTCAGACTTTGCCATGATGATTGACTGCTCTAGAACAGTGATTCTCAATCTCTGCCTGGGAGATCCTAGTCCTACACAGCTGTGTGATGCCTTCTGACACAATTCAACACATTAAAGGGCCCATATTCAGGAAATCTACTTTATTTTTTTCTCAGAGTTATTTTTCTCTATTTGTGATGTTTGTGTTTTTCTATCAAATGCTGAAATCAATTTAGAGTAAAAAATATTCCTTAGAATTAAACAGGTTGTTGTTACTGCACACTTAGATATTTGTTCATAACCTATTTTAGGCTGGTTGATCTGTGTTTAGTTTAAACAGCAGTCCTGGGTTGAAACACTTATAACTTCAGCGTGAATGTGAATGGGCGGGGCTAAAACCTAGTTCAAAGCAAGTTACTTTGCATCTTAATTTGCATATACAGCCTATGCAGAATGGGATGGGAAGGGAAGTATTTGAAACTTTAACATTTTTCTATGATAAGGGCCCTTTAAGGCTGTAACAAATAACTGTTGATTTATATCTGGTAACTTAAAGCACTGTGATGTGCAGTGCAGTGGTCTCCCAGAATAGAGGCTGAGAGCCACTCCCCCCAGAAAGCTTTCCATGCAGTAATTTTCTAATTTGTGCTCAAATTCTGCATGTTGCTGCCACATTAGTCCACAGTGAAGCTTGTAGTTGTTATTCAAAATGAAGTGGCGAGCCAATAGCAGGAGCAGGCAGCAGCTCAAAGCCATTGCATGGTCTATGAATGTGCTAACTGACCACTTAACCACATCAGGGTGGGTTTTCAAACACAGATTTGGTGCTTTTGTTAGTGGTGATCCTCCACTGAAAATCATTTCAGTCTAAAACCTGCTCTAATCTGTGTTTGGAAGAGCACCATGCATTCAATGACATTATGACATAAACCACATACAGAGCACACATATAAACAAAACGAAACACAGTATGATTCAATCGTCCTTTTTTTTGATCATTCATTCAAATAAGAGCAAATTTTCATCACTTCTTTTCATTAACTCTTTTACGATGTCTGCACCAAATTACAGTCGCTAAAATATGCTGGGAATTATCACACTGAGGAGATGCACTTTGCACCTCAAAGAAAAGAACAGAACCATATTATCTGACAAATAGTCGAATCAGCAGACCCAGAAACATGCGCGATCACACCATGCTGATAATCTCGTCTTAACATGAAGAGGCACAGAGAGGCAGAGGGTAGCGACAGGATGTGGACAGCAGCAGCGTTTACGGAGTTTAGTTACCATCTGTGTTTTGTCTTGATCGCCATCCTTCATCAATGCGCGAAAAACAAAGGGAAAGTAACAATAACACAAGACGTCTTACTGTTCTCTGTCCGTGCGCTAAAGTAAATATACACTTCATGTCGTTCTTTTAGGATCAAACATTTTACTGACTTGATGAATGATCAAAATGTGAATTAGACCACAGACAAAAAATGGCTACTGAGCAAAGGACATGCAAAGTTAAACAACCTGTGTGTGAGGATGTCAATATATGGATATGTGATTTCTAGGGATGGCCAAATTGGCCGTTATTTCCAAATCACCCTAAAAAATACTTTTATTTAACCATACTCTGAAGCATGTTTGTTACTACAGTTCAGAATGGGGTAATGATGCATTAATAAATATAAAAACCTGTATGCATGTTGCTATAGATACTGCAATTGTAGCTTCTTGATAAAATACTGCTTTTATGAGTCGGGGTGTAATTAATTAAAATGATCACTTTATCACGATCAAGGTTTAAGGTTTAATTCACGGCTTTTATTTATTCAGGTATTTCATTTGATAATGATGGAAAGCAGCAGGGAGTCAAAGCAGCAAATAGTTGAGTGGTTGACTGAGGAGATTCTGGAGCTACAGGCATGTCTAAACAGCAGGGGGGCAACCTTGGAAACAGCAACAGAAGGCTCATTAACTGGCAGAACTCACCAAACAAACAGGTTTGGCGCTCTGAGGTTTTTATCCCTGCCATCACTTGAGACCGGTCCTTAGTTAAGGATCACTATTCTTACATATCTGAGATGATTTATCAAACTTGTTGTGCGCGATCATTTGAACCTGTTATCATGAATCTTGAACTCAGTGTTCTTCTAGTTGTTAAAAAAAATTCAAAGTGCTCTAAAACATATCGGGCATCTCTGTTCTTTTAGCTTCAGTGGATGCCTAAAAGGCAGTGCAGTTTAGTGGCACTGTGAGGCGAGGTGATGTTGATGTCTACATTTTCCATGTAGGAACAATCACTGTCCTTTTTAAAAGGCCTTTGCAAATGAACTGTGTAGTAGTTTAGCCTACAAATGTTGTGGTGTCTGAATATTACATACAGAATTGAACACCAATGCAACAAACAAATACAACTTGTTGAATTATTAGACTGGCATGAATAATTTTAGTACTAAAACAACAGTGTTTGTTCACTTTTGAGTCTGTTCATTAGGTATTTGAATTTAGTTTAGAAAGAAAGAAAGAAAGAAAAAACAAACAGATCAGATCCCAGGTTCATCACTTTGGATGAGAGTGTCTACCAAATCCTGTAAATGTAAATGTAAATATTGACTCAAGTTTATACAAAATAGCTATATATCTATTGGGCAATAAAAACACATGTGTACTGACTAAGTTGTGTAATTCTTTCAAATTTAGTGTGTCAGAGTATTATGTCTCAATGCAGATACCAATATCCACACCTAGATTTCAACAGAGACATCTAAACAATTTTTCAGACACTTTCTTTTAAATAACTAACAGAAATTGGGTGTGGCTTCAATCAGAAATGTGTATATGAGAGGTTGTATTTACTGTATTTACGCAGAATATTAAAAAATTAATAACAGGCATAAAGTATATAATTTGCACAGTCCGTCAGGATTCTAAACTTTGGAACATATATATGTTTACTGATTACTTAGATCCTGAAAAGTGGCACTGAATGACAGTAAATTTTACAATATTCCATAGTACTTAAGCATACCCAAATATTATTTGTTTCGAATAGCTAACTGCCCAACCCTAGTGTGAAGCAGGTGTGTTTGCCGCTCACCTTCCACAGCTCTTTTGAAGAAGACCTTGCAGCTGCCACAGGTCAGGACGCCGTAGTGGCAGCCCGACGCCTCATCTGAACACACCAGGCAGATTTTGTGCACAGCACCACCAGACTTTCCTGCGCCTGAGGACAAACCATTACTGGCCTCAGGCTTGTTTGAGGAACTGCAAACACACACACAAACACACACACAAACACAAACAAGCAAACAGATCAGAATGGTTATTACCAGATGCTCCCATCTGTCTGTATATTGTGACAGGAGAAAAGCTGCGGACATAAAATTGATGATTTATTTAAGAGACTTCATTTTTTCTTCATGCAATTAAGTCTCCTATCTGTAATAATAAATAAAACATTTTCACTAAAATCCAGATTTGACCATGCAATGGGGCAAAATCCCTCAAACTGAACCTTACGCCTTTTTAACACTAATGAAATAAACCAAAATTTTCTCTTCTTTTCCCTTTTCCTTCTCTCCATTTTTCTTGCGTCAGCTACCAATTATGAGATACCAAATTACGCCTGGAGAAATGAAGTGTTCTATTTGATTTGGGACCAGCTCATCTTTATTCTCCATTATTTTTGTGCAATAACAGCAATTTTCCACCGCACAGTGTTTGAACCCTTGGTACCAAAAAAGTGGATCTGTGTCTTGTCCATTGCTCATCGAACCAGTACAGAAGGTTCCAGTTTTATGGTTTGTGATGCTTTAGTGCTAATAGGACCGGCGGGTGCTCTCCTCTAAAACTTGCATCTGAAGCAAACATCAGCTCAGCAAATATTTTACCTTTTCAAATAGAGATACTCATTAATAGTAGCACTAGAATGTGAAATAGAATAATATTAACTACTATCTTTAAACATCACTTAGTAGGCAAAACATATTCAGCCTCACAATTAGTCCACAGAATGGGATTTTTGCTCATAATTTCATTCAACAAATGAAATGATTCTACACACGACTGTGTGTACATGTTGATATTTGATAAGTGTGTGTGAGTGAAGAACAGTGTATTTTTGTGTAAGTATCCATTTCATATCAGCCGAAAGGTTGAGCAAGACAGCTAATAAGCCAAATTACAAGTGAAGAAAAAAAAAATAAAAAATAGAACCAGAATTGTGGGTTCTGTTGGTTTCAGTTCTTCTTTTTGATTGGGAGATGGAAAACACCTCATTTGTGTATTTATAGTATCCGTTTGTCAATTTATCTTTCTTTAGCTGTGATGCAGGTGTGGAACACATTCCACAGGGTGGTAGTGGCCTAGTGGGTAAAACACTTGCTTGTGAACCCGATGACCACAAAGTCACAGGTTCAAACCCCCCACTTTCTACCATTGTGTCCTTGAGCAAGACACTCAACCCTCAGTAGCTCCAGGGGTACTGTCCCTGTAACTAATGAATGTAAGTTGCTCTGGGTAAGGACATCTGCCAAAAAGCCCCTTTACAAACACATGAAGAAACTGATCACAACGTGCATTATTTCAGGTAGGATGTCTTGCATATTTCCAAAACATGACTATTTTACCAGTTTGATTTGTGTTACTTTACTGCAATCTGACAGTCATAGATTTATCACCTACAGTCTGTGTTTGCAGGAGGCGTCAAATCCTAATGAATGTTGCTTTAGAGGACAAAACAGAAGTGTGGATGGTATTTCAGCCACCAGAGGGCAATTGCAGACTGCAGCCTGATCGCTGTGCCCTGCACCACATACGCAGTGGCAGCACACTGACTACATGAAGCCATACCAGCAACGCCCCATACATACAGAAAGAGCGGGAGAAACAGAAAAACTGAAAGATACAACATGTGAACAAACTCTCAAGTGGATGGCCAACACGCAAATCTGCCAAATGAAGCAGGACAAAAAAATGCAGAAGAAAAAAAAAGCTGTCAGTCCTGTTTCAGGCAGATCTACATCAGTTACTCCCCGTAATAATACTGTGTTCTCACATCTGTTTAGAGGCAGTTATGTAACACCAGGTTCACTTTCATTTACCAACCAGGGGCTCGAGCCAGAGCTGAAATACGTACTCTGATATCTTGGATATGAGAGGAGGAGACACAGTTGGCAGCGACAATGACCTTTCGGGTCCTTCGAATGTATAGCTAGAGTCAAGGAGGGCTCATGCTGGCAGGCCTGCGGTCTGAACCAAAAAAGGAAAATCATGACACACTACCTAATCAATCACTGAGCAAAATCCACATTAAAACAAGGGCTTTTACCATCATTTATAATAGGAATTGATGAATACAGTGGTAATTCTTGCATGTAACTGAGTTAATAACTTTAAAAAGCCTGAACTGTAAATATGGACCTACCTACAGAATAACAGTTTTTGAAACATGAAATATTTGATTGTATAAAGTTAAAAAAGGATGGCTTTAAAAATACTTTGTTAAAGCAAAAACAAAAAATTGACTTAGCGGCAAACTGTGTGTAGCTTTTCAATGAAGTCAAATGGTTTTACTGTAAAAGGCTAAACAATTAAGACGTTTAAACGTCTTGATTGAAAAAAACAAATCATTGTCTCATCAAGCCATCTTAATGTAATAGATTAAAATATGCATTATCATCAAGAAAACTACCAACTAATCTTCGCTAATACTCTGAGAAGGTTAAATTACCAAATGCCTTTTTGTAATCAAGTAACCCGGGCTCTGATTACATTATTTAAATGCATAAAGCTAACCTAGAAAGGCTTTGAAATAATTTAAGCAAAAACAACAAAAATGGACTTAGAACGGAGCCAACTGTGTAGCTTTTCAGTGAGGTCAAATGGTTTTACTGTAAAGAGTTATAAAAGAGCCATAAAACATAGAAATAAATCGATGCATCCATCCTTATGACTGTAAAAGACTATTACAGATAGGCAATATCTTCAAGAAAACCACAAAATAATCTTTGCTAAAACCTTAAGATGGTTAAATTACCAAATGCCTTTTTTGTAATCGAGTAACCTGAGTTCTGGTTACAATGTTTTACCTGAAGAAGGCTTGGCCCTCAAAAGAGAAAGCCCTTATTGATTTTTTCTGATAAAAAAAAATGCTAAAACAAGCCCAGTATGTCCCATTTTTGTTGTTTTTTTATTTCTCAGGACTCCCGAGCCAGGTATCCAGGGGCTCCACAGAACACACTACACAATCACATTCCCTTTATTTGGACTCGAGTCCAGCTGCTCAGAAACATCTAGGTCACATAAACCATACCAGAGTGCAAATATCAGGCATGTTATAACACTTCAGATTGGACAGTAAACACACAATCTGAGAAGCCTTATGAGGTGCCAATAAGATGACCTGACACTGATGATAATCAACAAGTCAGTCTGTCTTGTTCTGTTGTGGCTGTGCAGTGGAGAGTTAATGAATGTCTGGACATTATATCACACAGGCCTGTTTGTAAATTGGATTGGAACATTTATCTGAGATGGCTGCGTAATAATAGTTTAAACATGTTTAAAACCACTAAACTTAGGAATGGAGCCATTTGTCAAAGACTTTGGTAGTAAATGAGAGGCCAAGTAACATTTTAACAGCCAAGAATGTGTTCATATTGGCCAGTTGTAGTATTTTTTTTGGATGATTGTGTTTCGTAGGGCAGTGATGTGTGAGCTATTTAAAATACAGTGTGGATTACACTAACAAGTTTTTATTTATTTATTTATTTTTTTAATTCTTATAAAATTATCACCCAGTTCCTACTTTACTAGTATGCCTGTGAATTGTTTTCAATTAGTCAAGCAGGGGTGTCAAGCGCTGGTCCTGGAGGACTGGTGTCCAGCACAGTTTGATAGTGGTTCTCCTCAAACACATTCACTAAACCTGCAAATTAACTGGTGAGGTGAACCAGGTGTTTCTGAGCAGGGCAATCACCAAAACGTGCTGGACCACGGCTCTCCACGACCGGAGTTCGACACCCCTGAATTAGTGGGTAATTTCTTTAGAGAAATATCAAAAATATTTTTTTAAAAAGTCATCTTTACTCAACAGCCTAATGTCCAGGTAAAATTGCTTTTTGACCAACATATAGTAGAATGAGTGTGTTGTTCTAAGGATAGTCTATTGTGCAATCCTGGTTTATACTCAATCATTCAACTGGTTAAACATTTTTAAACGCATACAAATCTGTGGAATAAATCCGCCCAGTTTTAATTGCAGCGTCAGTGTGATTTGAGATATAACCTACAAGCTGCTTTTAGCACCATCTGTCTGATCACATGATCCAGGAGAAAACGTCAGGGCTTTAGCATTTCTGCTTGCCATCAGCCACACACCCGCTTCCAGCCGAAATGATATTTTACCTCAATTACCAATTTTACTGTGGAACCGACTGAGGCAAGTCTGATGGGTCTGCCAGTGCCATGTGCAAGAGGAAGGTTTGACTCACAGCAATAAATCTTGCCTTGTCTTGCCTCTGTGCTTGCGTGGTTTACTGGAGGAGAAAAACTGAGTTATAAACGAACAACATTCTCTCTCCTGCAAAACAGAAGGACTGACTTCACCTTAGTGGTGTTACGAACCAAAGATAATGTGCAAACAAACTTTGGGATGTGCTTCCCATGTAAACAAACACAGACGCACATATACTACTAAGAAGTCCAAACACACAAACATACCACAGTTCTTAGTGTGCAAACAAGTTAGAACAGACAAAATGCACGAGTAAAACACCAGAGCTACGCTATATGGTCAAAAGTATTGGGACACCTCAGGGTTTTTTAGGATTTGGACTAGGCCCATTACTTCCAGTGACCAATCTCATCACTTCAGCAGACCAAGACATTTTGGACAGCACCACACTTCCAACTTTGTGAACCCAGTTTGGGGAAGAACCTTTACTATTCCAGCATGACTGTGTCCCAGTGCACAAAGTGAGCTCCGTAAAGACGTGGTTGGATGAGTTCAGTGTGAAAGAACTTGACTGGTCCACACAGAGCCCTGACCTCAACCCCATCCAACCCCTTTGGGATGAACTGGAATGGAGATTGTGAGCCAGACCTTCTCGTTCAACATCAGTGTCTGACCTCATAAACGCTCTACAGAATGAATGAGCACAAATTCCCACGGAACATCTTGTGGAAAGCCTTCCAAGAACAGTGGAAGCTGTTATAGCTGCAAAGGGGGACCAACTCCGTATTAAAGTCTATGTACTTGAATGCAAAGTCATTAAAGCCCCTTTTGGTGTAATGGTGAGGTGTTCCAATACTTCTGTCAATATAGTGTATTTCTTAAAAAAAAAAGCTTAGAGTATAATGTTTTTTCAGCTTTCAACAAATAAGGAGAAAAAAATCAAACAAATAAAATAAATGAACAAAATAAGATGTCATGATGGACTCATTTATAGACTCTCTATAGATAAATCTGTCTTTTTGATGCATCTGTTCAGTGTTCTACAAGTACTGAACTGTAGCATAATTCACAATACCAATCGCCCACTTAGAGAAACCGAGTTGGGCAATACATGATATGAAGTTAAGGTCATAAATAACATCATGATAAGAATTTCTGAGTATCTTGAGTACAAAATTGATTTGAGCATTAATAGCTCAGACTAATGAACATGTTAATTGAGTATATCTGCCCTACTTTTATTATTACTGTTCTTTCTTCTTCTTTTTTATTTATTTATTTAAATGTTTAAGCATCAGAATGGGCAAATTTGCACATAAACATAAGAAATACTGCCATTGGCCCAGAAGAACCATCCAGCTTGCCAAACTGAAATCAATTAACCTATTTTATTTTTACATTGTTCATGTTAAGTATGATTCGTCTCGTTATACCCTTTTAAAAGACAAACTATTGTTTTCCTCCATTCTTTTAAAAAATGAATTGACTTCTTTCTACATAATAAAATATTCGGAGTTTTGAGTACGTCATCATGCATCAGTAAGCAGAAAAAAACAATACTAACCAATAATTTCACGTTTCACATCACCCTCCTACTGCCCTGCTCAGAGATACTCCTTAATGCCATGGTAAAAAATTAAGCAACTGAGAGCCTGGTTATTTTCAGGCAAACTAGAACAGTGTGATCATGTAGAAAAGTGTGCTATGATGTATAATAGACCAGACTGTGGAAGAGCCCCATCCAGTGTTAGCCTTACAGCAACAAGGTTATATAACCACTAAGAACACTGGGTGACCTCTCGACCACACACACCTGCTAGCAGTCTGAAGATTTATTGGCTATATATACACACTACATACACTTACATGCCTTTTGCCTAGAGCCAGCTCACACAGATAACATAAAACACATCACTGACACGCGAGTGATGCCAACCGAAGGGCCTACGTCCTGTAAAATACGGCTTTAAGGACTATTTATATAGCCACATTTACAAATAGTCTAAACTCATTTTAAAGCAGGCTGAATACTGCAGACTGTTGTTATAAAGGGTGATGCTCCAATTTTCTTTAGGCAGCACATAGGCCATACCTGTCAATTTTCAACATTGAAAATAAGACCCCGACCCAAAATACGGGAAATTTAGAGCAGCTTCCCATTGCCATTCCTCTGTTAACAGCAAGAAAACAGACTCCAAATCTGCTGTTATTTATTTTTAACGGAGCATAAGCTCTCGCAGCACTTGCGACCATGGAGGCACTGTCCTGGATCTTGAGCTTCGGAGTTTTGGCTTCTTTATCTATTAAGCAATGGGTTTTCTCCACTGTTTTCCAACCTTTTTTAGCTATTATTAGCGAATCAGATACTTCATGACACACCACTGCCTTCCAATCATAAATACATTCTATTCTGATTGTGGAGAAGTTGAGGGGGGGCACACTCCCAAAAACTGTATAGAGGTAAGTCACGACTCAGGTCCGGCAGGATGGAGTTCAAAGGATGTTTAATACCCATTTAAAATTGCACATGTAATGATAATGTATGATGTATGGTTCTGTAACAAATAAAGGAAGAATTTAATACTGTGCTTACGTTAAACAGATGCTAGATGGGCTAAATGCTTAGTGTAAATCTAGAACATGAAACTGTAATTATTCAATAGGTTCAGGACTCAAGTAAGTTTTGTTAATCTGAACACAATCCTCAAACAAGAGCAAAGTGTCTGAATATACAGCAGAGCCAGGAACAGTTCGCCCCTTTACTTTCTCTTTAGTTTCCGTTATTAGCAGTGTACAGGCTAATCTATGGTCTTTCTAAAAATAAACAAACACAACAGCGCCATATGAACTAGGTACTTACAGTAAACACATACAGTAAAGAGCTGATACAACACTGCCAGAGAATCTAAAGTGAACAGGGTAAGTTACAAGCTCACAAGCACAGTATCTCTGTGTCTCTCCCTCTGTCTCGCACTAGACACGCACCCACAGTCCTTTGCACGCACCAGTGGCTCTCTTTACACTACAGGTGCTGCGCGCCCCCAACCCCCCAACCAATTTTTTTCCTTCGGATCTCCTCAATCTCATTAACCTCTAGTGCACTCAGTTGACGAAAATCCGTCATTGCGACGGAAAACTTTAATCCATGCTTCCCCAATTCAGAGTGTTTCATGGTATTTACACCCCACTTTCAGTTTCACATGCAGGGCTGCATGAGTCAGGTTAAAAGATTCCAGAAGATTTCAAAGCTTTTGTCCTTTTCTGAGAGACGCCCAAGCCCATTTTAGACACACAAAAACCTGCCACATGTATATGCAGGCTGCAGTTTTGCCTCTGAAATATGTCTGCAAGACTGTGCACAGCGAAAAAGAAGGAAATTGTTCTTCCCTGAGGTAAAAGCCACAAAAATAGAAAAGGGAAGCCAGGCATGCCATCGCTTTCTGCATTCCTTCCAAAACTCCAGACGAGTCATGATAGTTGGACATCAGCATGATGGTAATTGGCTTGATGTACAAAGACCGCGTTGTTTGTTTTCTTTCAATGTTTAAAAAATACATAGACTGTGAAATGCACGTTGCCACAGAATGTTTCTGGTTTTTCCATTGGTTGTACTTTAGTCCATCACTAAAGAACCAACTCAACAACTAAATTTATTATGCACAGTATGTCCAAAAGACACTCTTTGTAATTAGTATAATTCAGCTACTTTAAGTTGCACCCCTTTGGTAGCACAGCTTATTTGGTCCATGGAAAAGTAATACCACAGAGAAGCGTTTCCAATAGGATGGGACACTCAGAAGCAGCTGCACATGAGCCTTGGGTCACTATGCCCAATGCTGAGAGCCAACTAAATTGGTATAAAACGGTACACAGCACTAGAGTAGTCGAATGGAGCTTAATCCAGTACCTTTCAAGTAAGCTGGAGTGGTGTCTGTGATCTACAACTAATCATCCAACATCAGTACCTGATCTCACTAATGGTGACATGAATGAACGCAATCAAAACCTTGCAACAACGTTCCAACACAATGTAAGATCTGCAAAATTTTTGGGTGTTAACAATGTGTAGTATAGCGCACATTACTGTTGCATTTACAGTTTACAATTATAGTGTTTAAATATGTGAATCACATAAAGTACGTAAAATCCACGTCATCTCGTCTCAGTGTCTACATGTATATAACTGAGATGATAAAGTTTACTTGTTGACGTGTTTCTTTAATACTGCAGATATTAATGATAGTCTCAGAAAAGCATGCTGTGACGTAATTTATCTTAATAACAATGTATATATGTATATATATAGTAAGACTGGCCAGCCCTGTTGTTTCTATGATATTGCCACATTACCAGGTGTAAATATTTGTGACCGATGAGTCATCACTTTATAGACAAAGACAGAAATGTAGGTCAAAGCGACAGCCTGATCCGCAAGCCTCTGAACACACTCTTCCAGTGCGTCTCTCATTTACGAATCCAACACTCTCCTAAGCACACTGGTTATGTGTTCTGCCAAAAACAATGTTTGGCAAACTGACACAGCAAGTACACACATGTAGGCACGTACACACACACACACACACACACACACACACACTCAAACTCACCCACACAAACACTCAGAGGCAGGGGGAGGGTAAGAGAGAGGCAGAGAGGAAGAGAGGAGGGAGAGGGCACAGACGGAGAGAAAGCGTGAGAGGAGGTGAAAAACATGAGGAGAAAGACAATGAAAGAGAGAGAGAGAGAGAGAGAGAGAGAGAGCAAGAAAAAAAGGGAAAGAGAGGAGAGTGTGTGAGAAGGCAAGAAAAAAGGGCAGAAAGGAAGACAGTGAGAGAAATGGAAAGAGAGAGAAACAGAATGTATATTAGAAGGTGAAAAATGGAGAGAAAGAAAGACAGAGAGAGAAAGAGAGGAGAGTGAGGGGACAGAGTGAGAGAAGGTGAGAAAATGAGAGAGGAGAAAGGAGAGCAGTGAAAGAAAAGGAAAGAGAGAAAGAGGAAGAGAGAAAGAGAAGCGTGAAAGGACAAACGGAGAGCATGAAAGAAGTTGAAAAACAATAAAGAGAGAAAGACAATGAAAGAAATAAAGAGAGAAATCAAGACAGAGAGAAAGAAAGAGGAGAGTGAGGGGAGAGAGCATGAGAGAAAAGAGAAAGGAAGACTGGGAGAGAACAAGAGGGAAGTACGGAAACACAGAGAGAAAGAGAGAGAGGAGAGAGAAAAAGGAGATAGAGAGAGCTGAGGTGTATTCATAATTGTATAACGATTCCAAAAGTGCTGCCTGTTGTCCTAAGCTGTCCGCTGCCGTCCAGCTGTGCAACAGAAGGAAAAGTAGGTCAGGCCACTGGCCGTCCACTAAAGCACTTACGCCACCGAGCTGATCTTCATCTATTATACACTTCTGCTGACTGTCAAGATTTCTGCAGCACTCCACCACAGAAGAGGGGAAAAAAAAGAAGAAGGAAAAAGGGAGGTCGAAGGCCCCATTAACAGCCTCAGATATCCACTGCGTCAAATATTCATGGCCGCAAGAGGCAGGACATTCCTAAAGGGACGTACATGACATTAAATGAAGCTGACAAACAAACATAACCACTGTGCCAGAAAATGGGGGTTGAATATAGGTGTCCTATTTAAAACCTGAACCATTTCAAGCACAGCAATTCAAACATTTGGCACAGAATTAAAAAAAAACAACCCTGAAATCTGAGGTTATTGACCTTTGGTTGACGTTTAGATTATGTGGGACATGACCAGCTCATGACCAGCACTGCAGCAGTGCAGCAGATTTGAGATACTACTGCACCCTATTTTATCTGACGTTTCGTGGGGATTTCGTTTTCAAAAGTGTTTGGACACATGTAGAGCGAGGAAAGGGGCTGGTGGGTGGCGTACTGTTATGATGATATAATGGTTTCTCCTAATACTGCAGTATGGCAGAGATGCAGTCATTGTTGCAGCTCTAGACGTGACAGGGATAAAATGGATGAATTCAGGACTACAGTGTTAATTAATATGTCAGAAGAACGTAGACAAGGAAACGGTTTGGTTCTCGACTTTTCGGTGGACTCCAATGGTTAAGATTACACACACATCAAATGACAATTTATTATTTACTGATTTTAATTTCATTTTAATGTTCCAAAAATAAGGATGTATGGTCATGATATAGTATATAGTATTGTACAATTACTTAACAGTAACAACAAATTTTTATAGTCCTTAACATTTACAGGCCAAAATTATAATTATTATTTTTTAATTAATTCACATGAACAATGAAATATAAATATAAATATGAATGTATATGTGTTGATATCAATTCTAAAAAACTGATCTAGAACAGCATCTGATCTAGAACAAATCAATGACTAAGCCTCATTAAGTATAATTTGCTGTCTTTTGCTCACCTATAGGAAATTGAGAGAGAAAGTCCGTATTGTAACAGTATAGTAAGATGGTAATGAAAATGGTTTATTTTACAATTATTTTACTGGGACAGTGAAAAAAAAAAAAAGTACCAAAAATACATTTTTGTTATAGCTCCTAACATTAACTTACTGTTACTGCTACAACAGCGACATACATGTGGAACACTGATATTAGGAAAAATTAGCTGTGTGTGTATTTTATAATATAAAACATTACGGTATATCCCGTGGATGCCGAACTACCATAAATGCTGAATCTGGTAATAAACATAAAACTTGGTGTCATCTATCTACAACAACTACATTTAAGAAAATGTAATTTCAGTTGCACTGGTGATTAGTTTTAAGCCAGACAGGAACTCAAAGTCAGACAAAAAATTATATTCTAAATATTTTCACTCCTTAAAACACCAGTACAGGGCAAAATGCATCAAAATTGATTTGTCACATACAAAATAAACGCGGATGAATTACAGTCATCGCTTCACCCATCTGACTTGAATCAGCTGATCTACTATTGAGAAATGGGAGCTAAACTGGCTTGTGATGTTAAAGAAATGAAGCTGGAGAAAGTATCCAAGAGGCACTGACCATGGGTCTCTTGGGTGATTATTTACAAATGTGTTCACTGACCAAGATAACAGACTGAGCTAAAATCGCTTCTGTTGGGAGTAAAGTGCTTGTTAGCTTAGTAAGTTTTCTGTATCTTGACACAATTTGAATCTAAATGCTGGATTTGAAGGCAAAAAGTGATGATTTCCTACCCTGCTGGAACCCACTAGTGAGACTCTAAAGAATTTTTCCAACATTACGGTCTAGTTAGCACATTTCTCTGTAAGCCGTGCTCCTCGGGGTCAGTCAAGCTAATGATTATTTCGTTCATGTGGACTTGAACAAGGCTTTGAGTGTCCAACAGAAACGCTCCATGACTGTCCATGGCTACAAAATAGGGAGCTCTAAAGCATAACAGATGTTTGTGAATTCCCTGGTCACATTCACAAACAATAAGTGAGGCATTTATGTAGATATAAAATAACAGGAGCACATGGGCCCTTTTCCAGTGGCCAAAACTTTTACTATAATTACACAGACATGCATCATGTAGCCTTGTCTGTTGCCAATTTACGACAAAGTGGTGTTGATTGGCCTTAAAAGCTTTCTGTGCGTATTCTGCAGTGTTTTGTTTAAGTTTAATATAATTAGTTTTACGATATTTAGGTGTACAAAATGATCCCTCGTCCGTGCAGTATGTGTACTGTATTTGAATCATCTTGGGTAGAGAGACAGGTTTGAGTCTGCATGGTCAAACGAAAGCAAAGCCTGAAAAAATGTAGTTGTCTACCTTAGATAAGAATATTAAAATCTGTCAAATTCAAAGCATGATAAAATGTCCATTTTTGTAATTATATACACAATTTCTCCACTTGTTCCAACAAGCTTGGAGTCAAGTAATAAAGTGCACTAAATCGCACCTCGTAGTCTGCAGTGCATTCAAGTTTTATATAATTGGGGTTTTATTATTTACCAGCTCTGCAGGCAGATAAAGTGATCCCTCATTCGTGCAGTATGTGTATTGTATTCAAACCATCTTGGCTGGAGAACTCTCAATCCTCAGACACCCTATATTTTACCAGGCCTGAAGTTCTTCATTCGGGAGCGGGTTAGGCAGTGATAAAAATATATCTGTGGGTGTGTGCTCGGCGGAGGACCGAGCCGAGAGAGCGGAGAGAGGGGGGGAAACGAAGAGATGGAGAGGGAAAAAAGAAAAACAAGCTACTTATTCACATCTGTGTGAGAATCGCGGGCAGGCCTTGGCTATCCTGAGTCACAGATTGGTATGAACTCATCAAAGTGTGGGAGAGAAGGCTTCAGCTGGATCTAATCTGCACACGACCTGAACCTGATTGAGACAGACAGACAGACTTAAGAGGAAACAAAAGAAATTACCTTAGCACGCACACACACGTAAAACCTGTTGAGCTGTGATTGGGGGTGTTTTTGCGTGAAAGCTGAATGGCACCCGTGACCCGGGGCCAATCTTGTTAACCACACATGACGGCGTGACAGCTCTAACCACAGACCAGTATAACGTTAAATGTCACGCAGGTCGAGGCTCACTGGTAGAAAAAGAAAGGAAAATAAATAAATAAAAACAAAGCTAAACCTGACTCCCGCTCAAAACCTGCACATCACAAAGGCCAGATAATCGAGCCCACATGAAAACTTAAGACGAGCCCTTTCTTCTGTTTCACCATCTGTTGCTGCTGGCTCTTAGCCACTACCTGACGGTGGTCTTTCCCAGACTAAAATGCCAGCTATACTGACCTTATGGCGCACTTTCAGGATGAAAAGTCCTCTAAAAGCAGCCCGAGTTCCCACAACAATCTCCCATCATTCAGAACTATAATCGATCCGAACACTCAGAACAGATATTTCATTACGATTTGTATATTTTATTATAAATTTATTAAAAGAAAACTATTCATTAGAAGTTTAGCCGGGTTTTACTTTGCTGGTCATGCAGACTCAGACCTATTGTTACAGCATGTAAATCAAATACAAAAGTAATTGTGGTCATAATTATGTAATAAATGTAAATATCTACAGTGATGTGAAAAAGTGTTTGCCCCCTTCCTGATTCCTCATTTTTTTTCCATGTTTGTCACACTTAAATGTGTCAGATCATCAAACAAATGTAAATATAAGTCAAAGACAACACAAATAAACACAATGTGTTTTTTTAAATGAAGGATTTTACTATTAAGAGAGAAAAAATATCCAAACCTACATGGCCCTGTGTGACAAAGTGTTTGCCCCCTAAAGCTGATAACTGGTTGGGACACCCTTAGCAGCAACAACTGCAATCAAGCGTTTGCAATAACTTGCAATGAGTCTTTCACAGTGCTGTGGAGGAATGTTGGCCCACTCATCTTTGCAGAATTGTTGTAGTTCAGCCACATTGGAGGGTTTTCGAGCATGAACCGCCTTTTTAAG
>JBBJLS010000128.1:1485858-1521141 GCA_037577275.1 Bryconaethiops microstoma
TTGATTGAGAACAGGTGTGGCAGTAATCAGGCCTGGGTGTGGCTAGAGATATTGAACTCAGGTGTGATGAACCACTGCTATGTTTTAACAGGGGGGTTCTCACAACAATAATTATTGTTCTAAACAATGATTTAGAACATTCAGAACAGACATTTTATCATGATTTGAATTTTAATCTGTTCATTTCTTTGCATTATAAAACTACACCTTAGATATTTTTGCCAGGTTGTGCCTTTGTTTGACCAGGCAGAACCAAACCTGTCATTACAGCAAGTAAATCAAATAAGTAATTAATATGTAACTGTGGCCATTAATTACGTAATAAATGTAAATAATTACATTACACAATGAATAGTCCTTTAAAAACTGTCTGAGTTCTCACAACAACCTCCTATCATTCAGAACTTCCTATCATTCAGAACATTTTGCTTTGGATTTTATTTTCATTATACAATGTGTTTAATTGCTTTTGACTCTAATCAGTACTTTGATTGTATTTGATTTACATGCCGTAATGACAGGTTTGAGTCTGCATGGACAGCTAAAAGGCAAAAGTAATTAATATATAAATGGATTCATAATTGTGATATTTATAAATAATTACACATAATGAAAATCAAATCCATTACAAAATGATGGACTTCTAAGTTATTAAGTTCTGAATGATTGGAGGTTGTTGTGATAACCTGGGCAGCTTTTAAAGGACAATTCATTATAAAATGTAATTTTTTACATAATCATGATCATAGTTATATATTACTTAGGTTCGGATTTAATTTACATGCCAAAATGACAGGTTTGATTCTGCCTCGTCAAACAAAGCAAAACGTGGCAAAAATATATATGGTACACATATTTAATTCAAATGATAAAAAATATCAGTTTTTCTAATTATATACACATACTTTCTCAACTTGTTCCAACAAGCTTGGAGTTGTTGGAAAAAAAAGTGCACCAAATTACACATCGCTGTTCTTCCGGCTGGTGATAATTGTGACTTCAACAACACAAGCCTAAAGAGGCCAGATGGCCTGAATATTTATCCTACTTTTTAGCTGTCGATACTCAATAGCTCCCAACTGATAACATACTTGAATAAATAAACTACAAGTAAACAAACATTACACACTGTTGGTCTCAAACCAATGCACTAGTTCAAGTTTTTAACCTTCAAGACACCAAGATGTGTCTCAAACATTATTTTTCTTACTTTTTTACCTCTTGGCCTCAACCCTCCTGAAGAAAATGCAGCCAATTCTGTTTGATATGACAATTGTACGATTGTGAATGCCAACAATACTGGAATATAATTGCTTTAAAAAATTGCAGTATGCTTAAATAGCAATCAGAAGGTTATGCAATAATTGAAAAGGACCTAGTCAATATCTGCATGTAATTAAGCATTAAACTCCAATATATTGTTAATCAGTATTAGTTATATCTTAAACTTCAGCTGAAAATGTATGATTGTGAAAGGCCTGAGGTTAACCACGAAGATGGATAACTCACAAACAATAACTCTGAAGTCTACAAGTCTTAAAAGCGGTGCTGTACTGTTTTGTACACACGGTACGTCACTGCGATGCACCATAACCCAATACCCCCAATGCTGTAACTGTGACATAAGTGGTCTACACATCAGACCATGCGATTTTCATAATGCCAGCCTTGATTCAGATCTCACCCAAAAGAGACTTCAGAGAACCAGAGCTAATTTCTGTGTGCTGCAATTTTTTGGCTACTTTGAGTGGGTGTTGAACAAAAGCCCATATGGCAGAGTTTTGCAGGCCAAAACATGCACGCCAAATTTTGCAGCGTTTGATGGGAAGATGCAACCTGATTCTCAGGAGAAGGCGAGGGTTAAACAGGACTTGACCTACATTATTCCCTGCATAAGTCCTGCGGCGTAATTAACAAACTAGTCAATGTTTTTTCCTATTCATTTCCTTTTTGGCAAAGATACAAAACTCCTGGTCTCCTTCCTGGTCTACACTCCTATAGGGCTGCTTTCATGTTTATTTTCAGCATAATGCAGAAAGAGGGCGTGTCACAAACAGCCTACTCACGGGTAGTACCACAGATACTTCCTTGTAGCCGGCGCAACTACTGTTTCGTTAATGTAAACAATGTATTCAGTGTTATGGCCTTTTTTTTTTCTTCCTCAAAAAAGACAAAGAATCGGTTCAGAAGGGATGCATTCAGAGAGGCAGTCAGGCCACTGAGCATTGTCTTGCTGAAACTAAATGATTCAGCCATGCATCAGTTACATAACTCTTAAATCATCCAAGAGAGCCGCCATCTCTTGCATTTCTAAACTCCTAAACTCTTCCTCCCCCGTTTTGTGGGTCTCAAATGCTGTCTGCAACCTGAAATATGCAGCTGTTTTTCCAATAATAGCAAAATCATTGCGCCTTTTCTCAACAGTTCAGCTCTGATTATTATCTCAGCTTGCAGGTAACACTATGTTCAGGTCTGTTACTGTACCAGGTGATAAGCGACGTCTCTGTAGACTAGAGAAAGCACAATCATCATGCCAGAGCAAACACACAGCTGCTGTTCGACCAGAATGAGTCAGGCTGTCTGCCCCTTCAATGACACAAATAACAGCATCTCAACCTAGATTGCATCCACATGAAAGCGATCTCGGCTCATGGCGTAGGAGTGGAATTTGAAAAGTGATGGGCCAAAGGGCTGATACGGTTAATGCAGTTGGCAGTGTTCGTTTGCATCGGGGCCTGGGTTTCGTCTGCTGCATGACCTATTATTTCCTGGCTATGCATGTGGAGGAAATGCACTGCGTTTTTCATTTGTCTACCATCTACCACAGATGCCATCATACATGACAGGTTTGGTCCTGTTTTTGTCTGAGAACTGGTGTCGTCTCATCGACATTTACATTTTATTTACAGCATTTGGCAGACACTTTTTTCCAAAACGGCTTACAGTTTCTTTTGTATCAAAAGTGTAGATAAATGCAGTGTTAGGAGTCTTGCCCAAGGATTCTTATTGGTGTAGTGTGATGAGTTTCCCCAAGTTAGGAATTGAACCCCACTCTTCGGGTGAATTAACGGTGCATTACCAGTAAGGTATGTAGTATGTAAGTGCATGCAACTGCTGTTTTCCCCTACCTGGCAAAGCTGGCAGCAAAGTTCTGGGTGTTTGGGAAGCTATCACTAGACCTCGGCTGTAGCCCGAGACTTCTCCCCCAGCCATCCCCTACAGCGGTCCGTGTGCCATACAAGTTAAAAATGGGCTTCTGATCTTTCTGCTGGATGCTGATGGTGGTAGTGGACCCAGGGCCCCCGAAGTGATAGCTTTGCCCACTGGAGGTACTGACGCCACAGATAGAGATGGGTGTGGCACCAAGATCTGACCCGCTCATCTGACAGAAGCTCTGTCCACTGACATTCTCTTGCTTGATGACCCCTTGTGTACACAACTGCATCAGAGGCTCCTTCTCCACTTTAATGGTAGAGGTGGGGTTAGGGGTGGGCACACCAGAGGAGGTTGCGCTGCTGGTCGGACTGCTGATACTGTTGTTGCTGCTGCTGATGCTGTTGTTGTTAGTGCCGTTTGTGGTGCTCACTGTAACCATGGGCTTCAAGTCTCTCTCCGGACCGATAACTCCCAGAAGAGAGTCCTCGCCCAAGGGGGGGAACTCCTCGTCTCCCACATAGAAATCCGAAGGGGACCCTGTCAACTCAAAGTCATTGAGGAGATCCAGAGTGTTCTCACTGAATAGTTTCGGGTTAGTTGAATCCATGTCTTTCCCAATAGAGCCAAAGGTATCAGACTCCAGGTCTATGTCCCCTTTGCCCATAGGTGAAAAGCCCTCATTTTTCAGTGGGAAAAGGCTCGGATCCACACCTCCAATAAGGGAGTCCACAGATGGAGAGGAGCTATTGAGATCTGCAATGCTGGCCTCCAGCCGTAAGAAGTTCTCTGACAAACTGTAGGATCCCAGAGAAGACTGCTGCTGGAAGGCCTGCTGTGACCTAAGGTCTTTCCCGGCCATTTTCATATCCGGATCTTCCAAATAGATGTCCAGTGTGGAGGGTAATGTGGCGAGCTCCTCTGGAGTGGGGGAGCTGCTGAGTCCGTTGGGAAGGTCCCCAGACGCAGGCTGCAACAAGGGGCTGGGTGGAGGGACCAGAGAAGTGGGGGCGAGTGACATGGTGCTGCGTGCTCCGTTATGCAAAACTCCCTCGGATGGGCTGTCGCTGTAATTCAGGGCAATTAGACGCTCATCTCTCTTCATGCCGTTCTTCAGACCTTCTTCATCCATCTCTCTATGCTGTAGAGAAACAGAGGTATAAACTTTAAGAACACACACTTTGGGATGTTTTATCAATCATTAACTAAAAATGTATTAGGAACTTGCTTTCTGCACAGCATAGCCCATATCTGTATGTTCTCTTCATGCATCCCTCATCTTATAATGCACATTATAAATATTTTCCTGGTGTACCACGTTAAAAAAGTGTCAAATGTTGCAAGCTTTTTCTTTTTTTCCTCTGACAAATATCTACAAAAATAGTGAAAGAACAAGACACAAAAATCTGTGAATATGTCCCAACTAAAGTTCATATCTTACCAATAATAACAGCAAAAAGCAAATGCCATTAACAACTCAACACACAAAAGAAAAACTGCTCACTATCTGAAATAAATAAGGTAAACCGATTAAAAAGCAACGTCATATACCCCCATAAACGGGGCTTCAACATAAATCAGGCTCATTTAGATGAACTTAGTTGTGCTTTTAATGAAGTTAGAACTTCGAGGAAGCAAACAATTTGGTTGATTAATTCCTTCTTTTTGTTAAAAGCTGTCTTAACTCTCCATTAAATCTGTAGATTGGAGGTCCCCGTCTGTTGCGTGTTGTCCTGACGCTGCCCTACAGGTTACCCTTCAAAACCTCACATTATAACCTTTTAAAGGGATCTGTCTGACAGCCCATATGGTTTCCAAGTGCTGTAATATCCCGGTCAACAGCAGGAGGGGCAGGGCAGGGCAGGACGGGGCAGGGCAGGACGGGGCAACAGTGACAGCACCGTGGGCTCACTCACTTTAGCCAAAATAGCTTAGCGTAGTGGGCTGCAAAGAGAGAGGGGCCTATATTTAGCGGTGGCTTACTGCACATGGGGACGTGTGCAGCGATTCAGACTAAGAGGTAATGCCATGCAGGCTCTTCGCGAGTCCAAACAAACCGATTTATCATCAGTAGGTCGTGGCCAAGACGTGCTTAACTACCCCAATCCTGTCCCTGTCATTCTCAAGGCAACGCAATCATGCTAACGTGCTAGCAAGAAAGCTAACAGGGAGAAAAAACAAAACACTTGTTTGTCCCCTTCAATGGATTATTAAACGGTTTAATAAGTCGTAAAAATACATACCACTTGGTCTTTAAGCTCCAGGTCTGAACTGTCGCTTCATCTGACATTGTTTTTGTTTTTTAAGAGGTGTTTATTTTTTCTAGCCGCGTTAGCACTGAGCAGGACGAAAAAAACAACACACTTCTCCTCCTCCTGCGGAGAACAGTGTCAAAGTCAGAGCAACCCAAACTCAACTGAGGCTCCAGAATCAGACTGCATCCGATTAAGACTCGTTTTCGTCCCCAAAAAATGCAGGAAAGTCCAGGGTGGGGTGGTTTCAGTGAGAGTCGTCGTGTTCTGTCTCCAGCAAGCAGGAGCTAACTTTGCCATAAAAACAGTCAAAATGGAGATTACAGTCCGAGCCTGTTTACTACTCGAGGCGCCGCCCTGCAGGCAGCCCGGCGCCACTGCATCCTGCAGCTCTCATTATGGACAAAAGTATTAGGACGCCTCACCATTCCACCAATATTGATGTCAATGACATTGCTTTCAACTTGACCAAAAGTATTGGGACGCCTACCCATTCCATCATCATTGATTTCAATGACACTGCAATCAGTATGAACAAAAGTATTAGGACGCTTGACCATTCCGTCAACACTGACTTCAACGACGCTGCTTTCAGTATGGACAAAAATATTGGGACACCTGACCATTCCACCAACATTGACTTCAACGATGTTGCATTCAGTATGTACAAAAATATTGGGACACCCGACCATTCCACAAACATTGACGTCAACGACACGGTATTCAATATGGACAAAAGTATTGTGACACCTGTTCATTCCACCGACATTGACTTCAACAAGACTGCATTCAGTATGGACAAAAGTATTGAGACGCCTGACCATTCCACCAACATTGACTTCACGGACACTGTATTCAGTATGGACAAATGTACTGGGAGGCCCAACCACCAACATTGTGCAAGTAAAGTCTCCATGTGTCATATGTGAACACACTGCTCAAAAGTCTTCTCTGCATTTAACCCATTCACCCGAGTGAACCAGCGGGCAGCCAGGAACATAACACCCAAGAAGCAGTGTGTGAAGATGGTTACTTGCTCGAGGGTACCTCAGTGGCACCACTTGGGATTTTGTGTGAATTTATGCCTATTCATTCTGTAGAGTCAAGTCAAGTGGGTTTTTATTGTCGTTTCAACCATATACACACTTAATCGAATTTCCTACTTGTGGGACTAATAAAGGTTTATCTTATCTTATCTTACACAGTGAAACAAAACAATGTGCCTCCAGGACCATGGTACAATGCAAGAACAGAAACAGAACACAAAACCACAAGTGCACGTAGGATGAAAGAGAGTGCAATAAACGTAACACTAGAGCAACAGTACAATTGGACAAGACAAAACTTAGTGCAGTTGACAATAGTTACAATCTGGATGCATAAAGTATTTTGACAGGTACTGCATTCTAGCAGTGGAGAGTTGTGTGCAAAAATGCAGAACAGAGGCAGACAGCAATAAATATAATTGTGCAAATATAGCAGCAGCAGGACAGAGAATGTGCAGAATGTCAATCAATCAATCTATCAATCTATCAATCTGTCTATCTATCTATCTATCTATCTATCTATCTATCTATCTATCTATCTATCTATCTATCTATCATAATACTTGAAAAACAAGAATTAAACAATTAGACTAAAATTTCCTAAAATAAACAACAACAAAGATTTACTAGGTCACATTCAAAATGCTACAAAATGACCCCAGACCAATGAGATTCACATGTATTTATCAAACCATTCCAAACAAATAATTACTTAAAAATTCCAAAAATGAACAACAAGGACCTACTAGATTACGTAAAAAATGCTAAAAGAAAGACCCCAGATCAATTAGATTTACATGTATTTATTTATCAATTTTTTCAAATTATTTATTCATCAAATAGTTTTCAAGTAATTGGAATTACCTTTTTAAACAAATGTAATTCCAATTACTTGCTCAAAAACAGCCAAGTGAAATAAACACCCATTAAGTTGGATTTCTTAAGCCATTAAATAAACAAAGCATTAGAAATCAGTAAGTGCTTACTTACAGTAAGTGCAGTGGTTTCTCAGCGTTTTCTTGACTCAGTTGCTCTCCTGAGGGCAGAGACTCAGGGGGGCCCAGACAAAAACATTGTCAACCATGGGAGTGGATGGTGGGGGTGGGGTGAAGCGGATGAAAACAATTAAAACATTTTTTCATTTAGGCTCACTGGGGGTGATGAGATTGTTGTGGTCGATATTAGGGGCCCCTTGCCCGAACAGGAGGCTCCAAACTGAGGGAATACTAAACCACCAGCAAATGTTATGACCCAATACCCAGAACAAGCTTATGTGGTATATTAACAGGTTCATTGTCATTAAATGTGTTAACTGTATTCACAAATTAAGTAAAGAAAACAAGGTTGTTACCTTAAAGCAGCATTGTGTAAGAGAGTAATGTCATGATTATTTGCTTATCTTGACCTTGCTGATGGCACAGTTACCTCAGTCTTACATTACCTGGTTAAGCAACAGTCCATGTTTGTGCTAGCCTGTGTATAATAAGCTACAATCTTGTCAGAGAAAAGAAAACTTTATTTAAGTACACTTTTTTTCACAGTGAGAAATGCCTTTCCCCTCATTCCATCTGAAAAATGTTCAGTAGGAACAAATATTATGAAAATATTCTCTGTTGTGTTTGCATCACACTGAAAGAAGGGTGGTCAAAAGGGGCCTAGGTTATTTTTAGGAAATTACAAGAAAAAGGGTGGTTTTGATATTGTGGGTTAATTTCATAGTGAAACTTGGTGTCATGAAGAGTCTTTGAGCTTTCAGAGTGTTTTATGCTCAGTAACAGGAGTGGTATGGTGGGAAGAGGAAGTGAAACAAGGTTTACGAGGGTTATTGGCTTTCAAAATCGTGCCGTTGTTCTTCTCAAGTTTTATCATTTTTATTATTTTATTCCACTTGTTCTTTTCTCGTCTGAGCCTGTTTTGATTTTTTTCCAAAATTCTAATGTTCATTAATGTCTAATGTATTGAGTGTGTATTCAGATTTTTGATTGGTTGATAAGGGCTGAGTATTGATCATTAAAAAATTAGATTTTTGTAGTTGAGTCACTTCCATAATGTGTGGGGAGAGGCTGGAGGGGCGAGTCACCTTAAAATTGTGTGGCAGAAAGAAAGTCTCGTTATGAGCGTTGTGACGTCACGGCAATGGTGACTGGAAAAACGCTAAAGAGACAGCTGACTCATAAACAGACTTCAAGTCACTTAAACTCAGGCTAGTAATAAAAAAAGTCCTGTGTCACTGTTTGTCGTGGTTTATTTAAAAATAATCAGCCCATCAGCATGAGTATTTGTGTTTTTCCCAACTGTTTTCGAGCGAAAATTATTCTCTCCACCTGTTTTCAGGCATCCTTAACCATAAATGGCTTGGTAAGAGACCACAAGGTAACATTCCGCTTGGGGATTCAGCTGTAAAGTGTGATGCGCTGAATGAGAAGAGAATTGTCATGTGTTCGATACAATGCTGTGGGCAGGTTTTGGTTTTAAAACCAATGCATGGGTGTCTCCAAACACTGGTTTTATAGCAACTACGCAATCACACTTCACATTTTCTCGTGGAAAGGCATCTAGTTATTAATTAGTACAATTTTCCCCACCTGCTGGTGCACGGTGTTGTAATAAAAAAAACAGAACATTTTTTAGTGGTGAACAAAAGTCATTACATTTGAATGGAAAATCTTGAAAGAAACAAGTTTTTTGGCCTTATGTACTTTGTTGATAAGTGAAAAACAACATTTATACTGACTGCCATCTCAACTATGACATTTAACAAAAAGGACATAAAAAGGATGACGCTACAATTGCTATTACTATTATGTTAAAGACATACATCAGATTAAATAAAAACTAATAGTATAGAAACTGAATACTAATCATTTTCCCTTATCACAATAAGTGCCTACCGATTTCCTTTTCACTTCAGAGCTGGTTTATTAAACCATTGTTGAAAGAACTAATTAATAATTTCTCATAGTTAATGAATAATGAGCAGTAACCATCCTTATGTCTTAACAAACAAATGCAAATACATAGGTAATCAGAGCCAGTCGGGCCTATACGCTTATTAAGTTGTGTAGGGTTCCACAAATGAAGAAGGTGCGAGTGTTTTCGTGAGAGGATGAAGTGAAATTTACCTGCCATATCGTAGAAGAGAAAAACAAACTGAAGGTGAGACGAAATCCTCTCCTTGGTAAACAAGATGAAACTTTCCCACTCTCAACAAAAGAATCTCCCTCAATTTGCATAGGGCTTCATAGGTGTGTGGACTGACTATATCATGTTTGCTAATCATACTGTACATACAATATATGTTTCGCAAAGGTGGGCATTGTTATGAAACGCCACATTTCTATAGTATTCGTCTGATGCACAAAAATATGGGCAGTGACTGTGAGTAATGATCTAATCTTAAGATTAAAGATTCAAAATTCGAAGCGTTTATTGTCATATGTACAGAAAAAATAGCATTTCTCTGTGCAATGAAATTCTTTCTTTGCTGTCCACACACAAATGCCAAGGTAGCTTAAGAGTTAATAAATAAAAATATTTTTTTTTATTTAATAAAAATGAAGATAAGGGCCAAAAGATCTATAAAGTGAAACAGCATTTAAATTTGCTGCTTTGAAAAACAGCGAGAGCCAAATTCAGAGGTGGGTAGTGGGTAGTTATTCAGCTCCATGTACTCAAGTATCATTTTGATGGATTTGTACCTCGCTGAGTTTTTTGTTTTTACAATCACATTACATTCTCCTCCAATATATCTGTGAGGAAAATAACCTACTTTTTAACTTTTTACATTTTAGTCATTAATTCTTAGTTTCATTTTCTGTATTCCTTTCTGTTTTGCTGGTGAAGCTTCTGCACTTCTTAATTTTTTATTTTAGATTAAATTGGATTCAAAGAAGAGAAGAATAGCACTTCACAAACTTCAGCTGCTGACAGATTGTGGATGAGCAAAGAGGATTTGCTGCAGGCCTAAAATTACTCAATACTTTTACTTTAACAGTCATATGCAAATGTTTGGGTGGATCAGGTCAAATGGCATGTTTTGATGATTTTTTAAACATAGAAAAGCCACACATGCATCACAGAAAACACAATTCTGCACATTTTCATTCATAGTTAGTATTTATTTGCTGAATAAAAAAACATGTAACACAGCATGTGCAGAATTTATATTGTACATTTTTTCCCAGTAGGTTAAATTCAAATAAATAGAAAGAGGGCATTTAATGTAAAAAAGGCAAAAAATGCCTTTTTGCTTGATTTGCATAAAGATTAAAATATTTTTCCTTAGAATATCAAGAAAACATTGATACAACCTTGCATTTGAAAACAATGAAAAGAGAAAACACACTTCTGCTAGAACTCCTGTGACCACACCACATTATTAAGGCCATCAATTTGATATAGACACCAGTGGCACATTAACCTGTAATTACTGTGCTGTGGTATTTTATTATAATAGTATTTATTATAGTAAAATACCATAGAACAGTAATTACAGCTTAATTTGAATTATTATTCATGCTACTTTTGCACATGACTTTCATTGTCATTGGAGACATCTCAGAATGAGCCAAACAAAAATTTGTCACAGGCCTGACTGGCTTTCTGGGTTACTTTTATGCATTCACTTCTGTGACAGAGTATAAATAACTGTCTGCTTTCAGAACATGTTTTTCATGGATTGTGTTTCTGCTCTCTGTGCTACTGAAACATATGCTCAGTATGTCTCCTGCCCAGGTGATGACGAATATATCAGTGAAGGGCACGCACCGTTCAGACGATGAACGCACTAGGACAATGCAGTTATTCAGTCGTTTTACCAGGGCTGGAAAAGTTGGGTCGAACATTTTTCTCTTTATTAAAAAATATTTATAAAGTTTATATGCTTCATAAAATAATGATACAAATAGCTCAACTCAACTTTATCTTAACTTTATGTCAGCTCAGCTCTATCTCAATTCAACTCTAACTCAAATTTATATCAACTCAGTTCTATCTCAACTTCATATCATCTCAGCTCCATCTCAGCTCAGCTCTGTCTCAACTCAACTCAAACTCAAATTTCTATCAGCTCAGCTCTATCTCATCTTTATATCAGCTCAGCTCCATCTCAGCTCAGCTCTATCGCAACTCAACTTTAACTCAGCTTTGTCTCAGTTCAGTTCTATCCCAGCTCAACTCAGCTTTATCTCAATTAAATGTTATCTTAACTCAGCTCTATCTTAATTCATCTGTACCTCAGTTCAACCAAGCTCTTTATTAGTGCTTTATAAAAACTTTTTCCCATTTCATCTCAGCTCTTTCTCAAGTCAACTTAATCTCAGCTCAACCGTATATCAACCCAATGTTATGTTATAATAATCTCAACTAAACCTCAATAAGCTTTATCTCAACTCAGTTTAATGTTATCTCAGCACCCCTTTATATGAGCTCAATTTTGAACATTCAAAAACTTATTTTTATGTAAGCAATAGAGTATTTCTTATTAATATTAAATTTAATCTGAGTTATGTGCTGCTTGTGAACATACTGTAACCTGTGGACTGTTTATTTATGTACCGTTTTTATAAGATAACAATAATAAATAAAGAAATTCTAATTTGAAATTCACTTATAATAAATTATTGCCATGATTTGCAAGATTTACTTATTTACTCAAATAATTATTCCTGAGACCTTTCATCAAGACTAACATCAGCACAAAAATCTCTCTTCATTTAATGAAAAAAAAATCTAAAATTACAAACGGTACATACATAGACACAGGGTCAATTATTTTGACGATATGAAAATGGAAAAGTGTGTGTGTGTGTGTGTGTGTGTGTGTGTGTGTGTATGTGTGTGTGTGTGTGTGTGTTGATTCTGCTTGAACCTGATGACCCAGGGCCTGTTTGCTGGAGATGAAGTATTTTAAGCAGATTTGCTCAATGATGCCATCTTGTGGATTACTTTTTTTTAACAGGGAAACCTAAGCAGAGGGTTATTTTGTTAGGAAAACAAGACTGATATCTCTATATATTTATATTCAGTGAGTGTCTGGGCCTTTATCTAAAACAGTATTTCCACTAGTAACCAGTGTCTCCAGATATCAGTCACCCTCTGTCAGTATTTCAACAAATCAGAGTAAATGATGATGATGATCATCCGGGATAACTGTAACATTTTAAAAGATCAATACTTCACCTCCACTGGGTGACATGTATGTAGAAGAAATGTCCTAGAGTAAATTACCACTCTTAGACTGGTATTGATTTTTCTCTCTCTCCCCACTTAGTTGAGGCCTAGCAGTAGGTGATGCAGTGAACTGGCCCAAGTGAGTGTCACTAGCAGAAAATTGGATGGTCTATATACTGGTGAGAATAGCCTTTTTTTTGGTCAATATATCACTGAGACTAATAGGGCTGTGTACAGTAATGCATCTGACTTAGCATATTCAGGCTATTTAACACAATGGTGCGTCTATTACTGAGCTATTCATAGATTTAGTCAATTGTGTCTAATGATAGAGTGCGACATGAAAATTTAAGGAACACTTCAAGTGTTTTTCAACCTAATCGCTTTCTGTAGCATCACTTCAGTCCCCACTATCATTTTGATGCATTTATGTAGTGTGGCATATTCAGTATAATCATAGAAAATTGAATCCGTGTTGACCTAAAGCACACTCAAATCACTCTTATGAGAGATGTCAATGGGCAGGAGTTTCAGTAGTTGCTCACTGGCTTCTATTTTGGACATTTTTTGAGTAAAAACGGGTTTCCATTCATGGCTAAGTGTGGAGCAATCAATGTCCATGGTAACTGATCATATGCCACACATGCAATGGGTAGAGACTAGCTGTAAAAATGTTGCATTAAGCATGTTGAGGATGCTACGGGGTTGCCAGTTTGGCCTCTTTTCCCCTTAAAGCCCCAACACAGAGGCTCTACAGATGCAAACCCTGACAAAATTGTTATGACAGATGATATTTGGCATAATCGGCCCAAAGACCGTCACACCTGAGACCCTCCAAAATCCAGGGAAAGAAAAAAAAACACAGCCCCTGCTGCATCTGTGTGACAAGAGTGGCTGAAATCCAGAGAATACTGAAAATCTAGGTCAATGGATTGCTGCACGGCAATGATAGCTCCCTCCTCTGAAGTGTCTCTTTTATGCCTGCTTGTGGATGGCTGGAATTACACAAGAAAAAAAAAAAGACGAACACTGGAGCTGTAATCTCAGTGCAGTGATGCACATGCGATTATTCATATGCGCAACATGCAAGACTGCACAACAGTTTGTGTGTATGGTGGATAAACAGCCCTTATCTACTTAAATAGGACCTGATTCACGCTGATTGCAAATCCACCTCCACACAAGGCTCAGTGGAGGAGGAACAGTGCTAGACTCTCACCCGACTAGTGTTTTGCATAATGCAAAAGTGGTTTAATGGCAACAGCTACAGTAATGTCTCCTTTTCTTTCTCTCTCTCGCTCTCTCTTTGTTTTTCATGACATCAACTCTGGCAGTTTTACTCCCATCTTCAATAATTCATGCTTAGGGCTTACAGAAGGCCCCTTTATAAAATCTCAGCAATGGAAAGATAAGCTCACACAGGGCAAAGCGCAAATGAAATTCAAATTGTTTTGTGCAATGTGAATCAACTCCAGCCTACATGAAATGCTTCATGTCTCGGGATGTGTGTATTTTTAGCCAGCCCTAAGTGGAGGCACAAACACAGGAGCGTCTGGTTGAATTTGGGAGGCCATGGGCTGCAAAGATCAATCAGAACGAACGCTGTGTCCTTCGTGTTGGCGGGTGCTGGGATGAGAAAACGAGGCTGTTTCGCCGTGCAGATCCCACTCTGTGTCCCCGCTGGTGCTTAGCAACACTTTTTCAGCCCAGTGCTCCTGATTAGCACGGTAAGCATTACCATAAGCTTCTACAAGCAGCAAATCAGCACCACAGCACCACAACGCCAGGAGCTTCACATCACCAAGTAAATATTTGTGGGGCTTTTTTGCCCCTCAGCCTATGTGTAAAGACCCTCGGGTTGAGGGGGCAAGACTACTGATCTGCAATGGAATTTGCTGAGAAAAAATATCTAAACCAATTATCTACAATATACTAACACACAGACACACACACGCGCACGCACAAATAAACACAAACACACACCCACACACGTATATACACATGCACACACAAACACACTTAGGAAACTCTCTTTTTCTGCATATTTTAGAGTACAGTTTCTATTTATTCAAGTCAAGTCAAAAGCCGTGTTCGAAAAGTCCACTCGTTCCCTCGCTCACTCACTTACTACATAGTGTTTGCTATATAGGGGGGTTAACTAGTGAACAAGGGGAGGTGACGTTTAATTAATTTCGGACACTCGGGATGTTACGTTTACCTTGGCGTAACATTGATAGTAACCTTAAAATGACTTGAGGGGAAAGTCAGGCAAATTTAGCAAACGTTAGCTCATTCCCTGAAGTAAAGGATACCTGAACATCAACGTAGCTCCACATACACTGAGGTAAATTTGCCATGCTAGGCCTGATATCATTAAAACAATATGTGATTCAAAGACAAAAGCATTCAAACCGTTGGTACCACGGGACTTAATTCATTACCATAACGTTATGATGAACTTGAACAGTAGAACACTACTCACATTTGTGCATGACGTTCTCCATTGCTGGCGACTGTACTGGTTCCTCCTCTTCTTGACTTTATTTCGCGGGATAAAAAGAAACCCGCAGTGCGCGATGGTATATGTGTAATAATGTAGTGTACGGTGTGTGGACACTAGATGTTGGCGTGTCACACGCAGTGTTGCCAGATCTTAAATTTTGAAGTATCGTACCTGCAGCTTAAAATTATCGTATTTTGAGAAAATTTATCGTACACACCCAATTTCCATTCTGGCGTCTGTGCATATTATAGTTTATAATGCCACTTTTACCTACAGAATGTTTGTAAAAACCACCTCCGGGCAGTACAGCGCCTCTACCTATGTGGAGTCCAGGATGAGTCCCTACACTGAACAGGCCAGAATATCATTGTTTACTTTGTGCGTTGCCACGTGTTACATCGTGCGTTGATTGGCAGTAAAGGCACGTGAGACAACTGCACATAAACAAGCCATGTATGTCTGCGCAGCCGGATGCAAACAGAGATATGCACCTTGTCGTCCTAATGAAATGACTTAGCCATAAAATGAAGGAGTAAAATTATCGTACATTATGGGATTTTTGGAATTATTGATCGTATATCTTACAGAGGGTAAAATTATTGTACAAATACGATAATTATTGTACGTCTGGCAGCACTAGTCATGCGGCGATTTTGTAGTGCACTAACTAGTGGGTGAAGTTGACAGATGGAATTTCGGACAACACTACAAAATGGCTGATTCACTACATAGTGAACGAGTGCACTTTTCGAACACAGCTAAAGTTTATTCGTAAAACACCTTTTAAACAACGAATGTTAATCAAGGTGCTGTACAGATTAATACAGGATAAGGACTGGACATACAATAAGATATTTATGATCAGACAAAATGCACGAGACCTAAAGTAAGTACAGGCCAAACATTAATTAAGACATAGGAAGGATAACATGATAATTATTAAAAAGCCATGGATAAAAAGTTTGTTTTTAAGACAGATTTGAAAGCATCCAGGGCCAGAGCAGATCTAATAGGTAAAGGTGGGTCATTCCAACGCCTGGTGCCGCCACCCCAAAGACCCGGTCGCCTCTGGTCTTCAGTCTTGCCCTTGGGACTCTTAGCAACAGCGGATCAGATGACCTAAGTGCTCTTGCAGGAATATGAAAGTGTAGCAGTTCTGTTAAATATTGAGGTGCATTTAGAGCTTTAAAAACAAGCAGCAAAATTTTAAACTCGATCATAAACCTCACCGGTAGCCGGTGAAGTGTGACCAATATCGGAGAAACATGGTCATGCTGCACTAACTGCAGTTGATGAACAAAGTATAAAGAATTGCAATAATCCAACCGCGAGGTTATGAATGCATGTGTTACCCTTTCCAGGGTTTGCAGGGGGAGAGCTCACCTGTTTATCACATTTAAAAGCGCTATCAAAAGTCACACCAAGGTTTTTAACAGACGAGCGAGGAGAAGTAGAAAAGGAGCCCACAGAAACAGGGGGACAATCAACATGATTGTGCCCAAATAAGGTAATCTCACTCTTACCATACCATCATTGAGATTTAGAAAGTTAGCTCTGTTATAGCAATAACAACCATAATTGTGTATTAGACTGTGCAGAAGTGTGTTCCCTTTCCAGGATGTGTACTTATATTCACTTAGAAAATCAACAATACATGCAGTTCAAGGGTGCCAAAACATTTGCACATGGCTGTATATATTAAAGGAAAAATCAATGTAAATGAGTGGAAAATGGGTGCGGATGATTCCAGACAGGTGTACTGCATGATACGATCAACTCCACCATACATGAAACGCTTTATGTCAATTAACAGATCACGGTTTCTATGTATACTGACCTCAATTATGGATCTAGATGGAAAGAAGAAAGATCTCAGTGACTTTGGATAAGGGTTCATTATTGGGGCACAGAGCTACAGTCACAAAGACCACTCAGCTGGCTGGTGTTTCATTAGGAAGAGTGATTAAAGCGACATCTGTATTTAGATCTTTGGGGATTTGAGGTCAAAAGTCTACATTCAGTGAGCATGATAGTCTTGCAAATGTGAGAAACTACAGAAGAGCAGCTGTTCCTCCAGTGACTGATAGTTTCGATGTGATAATGTGTCAAGAGGGTCTGTCAGTGGCGCTCAAACAAGTGCGTGCCCATCAATTAAAAGAAAAGTTTATTGAAAAATTAGAGGTGAGATTTGCACACTGGCCCGGCCCTCCATTTCCCCAGCTGGTGGGCAGTTTTTATTCACTAATGATTCATTTTCTTTTTACAGCAAGTACAAATGACGTTTTACAGCATACAGACTATCAACAGCCTATACCTGACAGAAATGTGAGCTATAAGGACTGGCGATATCTAAACCGAATGGTTTCTGTTTCAAATCCTGCTTCATATTGAATCCTGGCAGTGTTTAATCATGGTTTGCCTGCTGATGTTTGTTGATGACAGTTCATCTGCTGCAGCCAATCATTTATAGACGAAAAGGCGGGGCTGCCAATGCGCTATGGCAGTTTTTTCTCAATTACTTTGGCCTAACCTTAAAAAAGTGAGTTTTGAGCATATTAAATATCATTCGAGAAATGAGCCAAAGCAACTGAGAAAAACTGTAGAAATGACAGTCTATCTGAAACAAGAACCAGAACATGTAGACCAGAATAACAGTCACTGCCCACCTCCATATCCGTCCATTTTACACAGTTTTGTTTCTATTGCAGATATCGTCAATCAGCCAAGACATGTTTGGAGCTCACAGTTTTCCTCTTTATTTTATTACTGGAGGTTGATGTAGACAAACACTACAGATCAATAGGCATCCAATTCTATCTTATAAATACATTACAACATTACATCACAATCATTTACTAGATGCTTTTATCCGAAGCGACTAACAATAGGAGGACACATTCAAATGTCAGGAAAGTGTGAGAACCAGAGGAGAGTATTAATCTTTATGTAAGAGTAGTGCATTAGGAGAGCTGAGTCTTCAGGAGGTTTCTGAAGCCTCAAAACATCTCTCAAACTACATTCAGCTCTTCATTAAAGTGGCACGGTTATGCAAAACAATTTCAGACAACACTAGTCTTTGTCTCAAAAATGAGTGTAGACCAGCCCTCCTTCGGCTGGGGTGGTTTGTGAAAACAGACCTCAGAACACCTGCCTACAGCTACATTCAATTTTGTTACATTTTACGGCTCATAGTAAGTCATACTGTGTCTTAAACCACACTGACAAGTCTTTTCCACCTGAATGCAGCATGTAGTTTGAACAGGTGGAGAGAAGTTTTTGAGGATGTGTTTACAGGAAATATATGGGCAACTAGTGCACTGACAAAAGTATTAGTTACATTAATATTACTAAATAGACTAAATACAATAAACAGGCTAAAAAGGACAAATACAAATAACGTAAATAGTGATTTTATGTTCAGTATATCAGTGTGTTCCTTGTGGAAGTCCAGTATTACTGCAGCTTCCATCAGAAACCTTCATTAAATTAAATCAGGAGCTGCTGATGGAGTTTCACAATCCAAACAACAGCTGGAGGAACCGAGGAGGAATCTGGAACCGAACCTGTGTTCTCCTCACCAGCTAACACAATATCTACTACTTTCACACACAGAACTAATCTGATACTTTTTACTGTTGTTCTGTTTGTTTGCATTTATTCTCATGTTAACTTTGCTAGCAGGAAGACACTTTATCACACGCTGAGAAAAATTTGCATAGGTGCCTGAGACTGTACAGTTCTAGGAAAAACGCAGAAGCTCTACATCATGGGGAGTGTTTTTAAAGGTTCTTTAGCCATTTACAAAAAGCATTCTTTCTACAGAACCATTTGTCAAACAGGTTCTAAAGGGAACCAAAAGTGGTTCTTCGACAGCATCCCTCCAGATTACCCATTTGGGGTTTTATTTATTTTATTATAACACATTATAAAAATGAAAACCACTTACCAAATTACCATAAAACACATTGTTTCCTCTTGAACCCACAGCCTCCATCAGTGAGCCTGGTAATCTAATACTGTTTCCCAACACTGTCATTTTGCTTTAAGATGATGTAAGGCTCAAGTGCCCAAGAATGCTCCCCCCTCCTCCACACACACACACATACACACACACAAACACACACACACTCTGCTAGAGCAACATCACACCGCCCCTCTCGTTGCGCGCTTCAAGACTCCCCCACTCCCTCAGTCCTCACAAGCTCCAGGACCAGCCGGATCAGACGCTGCTGAGGTGGAGCTGCTCTCAGCAGCTTCACGGGATGAGATGCTGCTGGATGAAGCCACATTTCAGACCACTCACCGGCTGAGAGGAACCATCTGGAGAGAAGCTGGGAGGCACAGCATCAGTGGAGGCATCCTCTGGAGGATTGTTTTGCATCAACAGCTTTTTTCTGGAGAGTTGAACAGAAACAATTTTTCCTCTCTGTGAGGTGGGAATTTGATCTTCGGACTCTCAGCAGAGCTTTTTAAAGCTCTGTAGTAGTAACAGCAGGACTCACCAGGTTCATATGATGCTCTGATAGACTTTGAAAGCCTCAGGATGGTGAGATCTCATGAAGCGGATGCAGAGTGGCAGCTGTGAGGAGAAAGATCGGCGGAGGAAGGCGATAAAAGCGAAGGCGGAAAAGATGATGATGAAGATGATGATGAGGCGTGAGGATGATGAAGATCTGTGAGAACATCAGAAGAGCTGTGAAGATGCTGATCATCCCTAAACGTGAAGCAGGTGGTCAGTGATGGATGAAGAGTGATGAAGGGTGATCAGAAGATCAGTGTGATGTGAAGGTGAAGATCTGAGCAGGATCGGTGTTACAGGTGGCCAAGCTGAAGAAGCCCCCCAGTCTTAGAGGTGAGGAAGGTTGTGAGGATGATGATGATGATGAAGGTCACAGAGGCAGGTCAGTGGTGAAGTTTGGTGAAGAAGCTCCTCCACGTGCTCTGAAGTTGTCCCAGCTCGTGCGCCACTATGGCCCTGACCGAGACGTGCCGGCTGTACCAGTCTCCTAAGGACGGGGGAGGCGGCGGGGGGGGCTCGGGTCCGGGTCCGGACGTGTTGGAGCTGAACGTGGGCGGACAGGTGTACTACACGCGGCGCGCGACCCTCGCGGCCTTCCCGGACTCCGTGCTGGGACAGATGTTCTCGAACACGGCCGGGGAGCTGGCACGCGACGCGCGCGGGCGCTGCTTCATCGACCGGGACGGGTTCCTGTTTCGGTACGTGCTGGACTACCTGCGGGACCGGCGCGTGGTGCTGCCCGACCGCTTCCCGGAGCGCGCGAGGCTCCGGCGCGAGGCCGAGTTCTACCGTCTGCACGAGCTGGCGGTGCTGCTCGCGGAGGACGAGGGGGGCGATGGAGGAGGAGGAGGTGGGGGTCTCCCCCCGGACGACGCGTCTCCAGCCAGCGAGAGGACGGCGCGCGACGGCGCGTGCGGTTTCCTGACCGTGGCGTGCAGGGGCGCGCGCACCGGAGAGGCACCCCCGCCGCGACTCTCGGTGTGCGGGAGGGTCGGACTCGCGCGCCAGGTGTTCGGGGACGCGCTGAGCGAGAGCCGGGACGCGGACAGGGCGCGCGAGCGTTACACCTCGCGCTGCCACCTGCGCTTCCGGCACGCAGAGCGCGCCTTCGACATGCTCGCGGAGAGCGGCTTCAGGATTGTCGCGTGCAGCTCCGCGCTCACTGGCAGGCACGCGGACCCGGAGAGGGGCGCGTGGAGCAGCAGTACAGAGTACGTCTTCTACCGTAAGTGTTGGGGACGGGGACGGGGGTGATTATTTGATTATTTTTTGGGGGGAGAGGGCGTGCGAGGGTATGTGCAGTGGGCCTGGGGGGCGTTAAGGGTTTTGGTGGATAGGGGGGTTTAGGGTTGGGGGTTTAAGGTGGGGGTCAGAGTTGAGGGGTTATGGTTTGGGTAGTTGGAGTTTGGGGCGATTAGGATCTGGGGGTTTCGTGTTTGGGGGGTTTAGGGTTGGGGGTTTAGAGTTTGGAGGGTTAGAGTGGGGGGGGGGGTAGAGATGGGGTTCAGAGTATGGGCGGGTCATAGATTAGGTGGTTTAGTGTTTAGAGGTTTAGGGGTTTGGGGGTTTAGAGTTTGGGGTTTAAGATTAGGGTGTTTAGAGTTTGGGTGTTTGGAGTTTGGGGGTGTAGAGTTTGTGGGGTTAGAGTGGGGGGGGGTTGGAGTTTGGGGTTTTTAAACTTGGGGGTTTGGAGTTTGTGGATTTATAATTTGAGAAGTTTAGAGTTTGGGGGGATAAGTTTTTGGGGGTGTTAGAGTTTGGGGTGTTTAGAGTTTGGGGGTTAATATTCAGGGGGCTATGGTTTGGGGGTTAGGGGTTGGGGAGAGTTTGTTTGCTTTACATCAGAGTGTCTTAGGGTTTCTCTTTTGGGAGTGGGATGGGGTTTTGGAGGTTTGGGATGTGGGGATTTTCTGGTTTGGGTGTGGCTCCATTAGTTTTCTCTGTTGAAACAGCCTAGTACTCATCTCACCCTGTCCAGCAGTACTTCATGTCTCATATTTTTCTCCAGCAGAGTGGAGGTTTGGGTGTCTGGGGATTTTCTGGTGTTCCTTCAGCAATGTCTATAGAAACAACCCAGTATTCACCCAGTCCAACAGCGCGCGACACACCGAGAACCTGCACTTCATAGCGCCTGGGGTTTAGAACGCACTTCCTTAAGAGACCGCTAGAGGGCACATCGCACTAATCAGCTCAGCCCAATTAAGAGCTGAGCCCACCTTACTGCACCACTTTCCCCCCCAAAATGTCACTTATGTAAGGACACTGTTTTCTGCAGGGCCTGCAGAGCCCTTAAACTTTACTCACTCAAACTGAGGCCGTGCAGCTGCCCCATTGTTACGAAGTTTTTCTCTTGAAAAATAATGGAACTAAAAGGCTTCTTTGGATTAGGACTGTGGAGCAACTTCTGCTTCCCAAAGGAACCTTTTCAGGAGAGGTTCTTTAAAGAGAGAAGCTTAAAGAAACTCCACAAAATGTGAAGGTAGACCTGTTAAAGGTCAGAACTGTACGTCCCAGCCAAAAGAGAGTTAGGAACCTTTGCTTTTAAGAGTTTAGGGATCTGATACGTGCTGGGGGTCTAAATGAGTGTCTGAAGACACTTGGTTTTATGCAGAGAATCTGGATTTTAACGAAGTGTAGGAGAATGTAAGTGCAATGAGAGTATGCAAATATCTTTCTAATTGCAGCTTTCGGAGGAGGTGTGAGATGAATATTTCAGTCATTCATTTTGGTGCTTTTTTTGGGTTACGTTACTGCATTATTTTGTCAAGCTGATGTTTTTTTCTCTCCAAAATGGTGCATTAGTGGCATTTGTCATGTAGGTTCATGGACACACAGTGTTGGCTCGCCGTCACCTGCCTTCATTAGTGGTTAATCTGCCTTGTGTCTGCTTTAGCTGAGAGACGTTGTGGCATATGGCCAATTAAAAAGCGCTTTGTTGGTAATTCTGAACGAGTCCCTTCGGTAATCCTAAAGAAAAGGTGGCTGGCAGGGAAGAGCGTTGGCTGAGGACAGACCCTGCAATTCAGGCAAGAGCACATATGGCCGGTTAATGATTTGCGCCCTATCATCAGGGTAATTACCCCAGAAAGAGAAGCTTCAGACCCAACCGAGTGAAGTTACGACAGGCTGGGAACATCAGACTGCATCTCATTAGAATAAGCATATGCCTGTTCACCTCCCGCAGAAATACCTGCACTCTGTAGGAAAGTAGGCCAGGCCATCCGAAGTGGATTTTCCGACAATTAGCTGCTTGCATCAGTGGTGCTGTTGCCACCCAATGCTGAAATGCAGCTTGTTTATGAGGTTTGTCATGGAGTTGCACACATTGCATCAAAGTCTTACTCACTGACTTAGTGACGATGCAATAAGCCCTGAGTACAGGGACTCTGTAATATCACCAAGACTTATTCTATTTTATAGTGTATACCAGGCACGTCTGCACAGCAAGGCAAATACTCAAGTGCGTGCGTAGAATAGGCAACAGAAAGAACACCAGCCTCCAGAATATCAGCCTTTTACTGTCATACGTAGTTTTGATCTTACATCCATATTTGCCACTTTTGGTGCAAGTAGTGTGTTCACACCGGAAAATGAGGAGCTGCTGCATAATGCATGGTGGAACACAGTTTTTGTATAGACCTGTTTAATTGGGAAATAAAAATGAAATAAAAAGAGCTGATATTCACAGAGCTGTCCACAGAGCCGACAGGTCCTGTGTGGTGTGAATTAAACTGCTGTTTTTTTGTTACTGTGCCTTATGACTGAAATATGTAAATAATCTCTTTCCTGATTGGCTGAGTCATTCAGAAAAACAGTTTGAACTAAATACTTCTCATGGGTGGAGCTGAACTGCTATAAGCTGCATAGGAAGACAGACATAGGTTTTAATGACATCACAAAAACTGAATTTAAAATGGGCTCTTTTAAAACGCATCTCTAACCTGCTCCACGCCAAGTTGAGAATGTCAGATTATAACACATCTTAGACCAGTGATCACCACCCCTCCTCCTGGAGACCTCTATACCTGCCCTTTTGAGCTCCTGCATTTCACCCTGTGTAATATAATGTGCAGTTTTCTGGATACTAAATGATTTTGTTATGTGCAATATCTTATGGCACAAGGTAAAACAGAAAATCCTTCATTGCCACTGCCATCAGACTCTGTAACTCCTCCCTCTGTCACACACCCACACAACAATCTGTGCAATAGCCTGATGCTACTCAGTAGTACAATTTCTTTTTAGGTTTAAACAATTTCATGTGCAATACCATATTATTATTATAGTGCAGTAGTCTTACCATGTGAAATATTACTGCTTATGTCAATGTTACTTACAATATTACTCACTTCACTGTAAGTTATTTATCTATCGTATTTATTATAAATATGAAGTAAAGCAATGGCTGCGCGTTTGCCATGCTTTCAGGTGAATTAGGCTTAATTAGCTGAGATAAAGATGCTACATATGATTTTCAATGTTTTTTAAATTAATTAATTTTTATTTATTTGTCTATCTTTCTATCTATTCTCTATCTTTCCACCTATCTATCTTTCCATCTATCTTAACATCTGTATTTCTACCTATCTATCTATCTATCTATCTATCTATCTATCTATCTATCTATCTATCTATCTATCTATCCATCTATCCATCTGTCTAATTATTTATATAATGTTCACAGTAGGTACACACTGAAATCTGGCTTACAGCGATCTGAAATAGACGCTTGTTTGTTCTTGTTTTTTGTTTTTTTTGTCTCAGTAGAGTTTGCTGGCACCAGGCTGGTGAAATGAACCAGCATGTTTTTATCCGGCCTCAGTGGGTCCACTTATGCGCTTTCTCATCCAAATGGCACTGATGTTTCAGAGTGTGCCGCCGCGCTGATTGATAATGCATCATTTCTGGTGACATGAAGACTCACTCTTACGTGGGTGCATGCCTCTCCACATCACTTACCATGTACTCCCCCTCCCCCCATCCTACCTTCACTTTCCTTCCTCTCAGTCTCAGGGATTTGCCCCAGGTTGTTCTTGACATTTCATCTTTTATTTATTTGCGTTTGACCAACTGCTGAGTCTAAGGTCCTGTTGCAGAATTAATTAACGGAGATGATTTGGGCTTGAAGATTTAATCACGGGCTCTTATTTTTATGAGAAGAGTATATGTGTAAGTCTCACAGGGTTCATAAATGTCATGAACGTTGAGCAATAATGTCTGCTTTGTGTATGTGCCTTATTAGTTCATGAGTGAAGCCTTTAGTTTATAATAAATCTGAGGAAAGCCATTGTCAGGTGTGTAGTAAATCTAAAGCAGAGCTGAGGTTCTCTGTACACTGAATGTACAGATCTCAGAAAAGGCTATTTGGAGTGATGCTACAGAAGAACCACTTTTGATTCTCAAGCTTATTTTCAGCCAGAGACCAGTGAAGGTTTCATGGACCCTCACATATCAACTCATCAACTATTAGAGACATTAGGCGGATATGTAGCTGGTTAAATAGCAGTCTGTTGTGGTCTCTAGACAGAATAAGCAGATTCGTTTAGTATTTGTTTTAGTTAGAAGGGGACAATATGATGAAACTGTTTTGATATTGTGATAAAAATGTGCTTTTATGCTTTTCTAAACATAAGTGTTATCTTAAAGAACACTGACCAACTACATGTTTTATTACAATGAGAAGAAAAACGGTCCTGTTTAACTGGATTTAGTGCAGATTGTAAAAGGTTAATATTAATAAAATTAAATCATAAGACATGTATGATTCTTGTTGTGTAGCAAGCTATCAATCTTCAGTAACATGTGTTATTGTGATGCATATCGTGTTTATTGATAAAGTATCATGGGATTATATTTTTGCCATATTGCCTGTCTCCAATTAGGTAAAGCATGAGTAGAGGATGTAGGAAGTGGGTCCAATCCCTTTTTCTTTTCCAACACATCATCACTTTCTGTGCCAACTTGTCTGTGGTTCATCCAAAAATGTACTGGTAGAAAAGAATGTTATTATTATCATTATTATTATTTTTATTATTACTATTATTATTATTATATACATGTGGAAAAAAGCAATAAAGAGCCTTATAACACGCAGTTAAAGCTGTGACTGTAGCATGTTGTCGCCTTTAAATATTTAATCTAGAACTAAAGAACAGGTTTGTGAATGGCACGCAAACTTTGCTGTCCTGACACTAAGCACAAGCCAAGCTTAAATGAGTGGTTCTATAAATAACCTTCCACATAAAACTTCAGGTTTATTTGTGAGTGTGTAGAACCTTTTTTAAAGTCTACATAATGTACATTTTCTATGCTATCTATGCTAGGTTTTATGTTTCCTCCCAGAATTGGGATAACCATTTGGGAACCCCTATTTTTACTAGAATACTAACGCGGCTTGCTGTTTTTGGGCTCTACACCAAGACCCTCAGGCTCAGTAGTTGAAATCCTAGTCAGAACACCAAGATATGCTCTTTCAGTTTTGGAACGCTGCAGGTTTTAATGTCCTCAGATCTTCATCTGACCACTTTCCATGAACTGGAAGACTGAAGTAATTCCAGTTGGCAGCTACATTATAGCCTCTTCCTCTTCCTCCCTCCTCCATGGCATGTATTCGAAAGTGAATATGTTCTCAGTCCAGTCCTCAGTTCGCCTGATTAAACAGCCCAAATCGAGCTCCTCTTTCTATTGCTTTTACAGGCAAAAGAAGATTTAGGCCAGAAATGACTTGTTGTCTGCAGACAGTTATGCCTAGGAGGGGTTTTTGCTCTTTAGATTTATATCAGTAGCTGTAGCTCCTCAGAGTGATAAATGAGCTTAACCTGATTTCTTTACTCATTAAGGAACGGAGCCCTATAGCTAATTACCTTGTGGACCTGCTTGAATGCTCTCTAATTAAAATGCTATCTGATGATTCTGAATATTACCTTCGCTTTCATGCTCAAAAGGATTTCAAATGATTATCAATGTCAAAGCTTGGGTCATAAAGCAGAACTACAGATTGAATGATCGTCTTGAGCTTTGCGAACCAAATCAGGGAGACTATTAAAGACTTTTTAAAACCTCTTTTATCAACATTAATGTGTCTAACCCTTCATTAGTGGACACTCTTGTCTGGATATTTTGACGTGGTAGACCCACTCTCAACCTCAGCAGTGGCACAGATGCATGTAAAAATGTAAAAGTTTAACTTTGCCATCCACTCCATCCACTCCATCCCACCATCCCTCCATCCACTCCATCCACTCCATCCCACCATCCCTCCATCCACTCCATCTACTCCATCCCACCATCCCTCCATCCACTCCATCCACGCCATGCCTCCATCCACTCCATCCACTCCATCCCACCATCCACTCCATCCACACCATGCCTCCATCCACTCCATTCACTCCATGCCTTCATCGCTCCATCCCTCCATCCACTCCATGCACTCCATCCCTTCATCCTACCATCCCTCCAGCCACTCCTTCCACTCCATCCCTTCATCCCACCATCCACACCATCCCTCCATCCACCATTCCTCCATCCACTCCATCCACTCCATCCCACCATCCCTCCATTCACTCCATCCCACCATCCACTCCATCCACTCCATGCCTTCATCCCTCCATCCCTCAATCCACTCCATCCCTTCATCCGACCATCCCTTCATCCCACCATCCACTCCATCCACTCCATCCCTCCATCCCACCGTCCACTCCATCCCTCCATCCCCTCCCTCCACTCCATCCCTTCATCCGACATCCCTACATTCACTCCATCCCTCCAATCCCTCCATCCCACCATCCCTATATCCACTCCATCCTATCCATTCACTAATCCCTCCATTCACTCCATCCACTCCATCCCTCCATCCTACCATCCTTCCATCCACTCCATCCTTCCATCCACTCCATCCTACCATACACTCCGTCCCACCACCCACTCCATCCACTCCATCCACTTCATCCATGGCAGGAAAATGAAAATATAAGGTGTGCATTTCTAATACAGTGTCTAGTAACTTTTGGTTTTCAAGCTTTTTTCGTGCATGGCCCAGTGAAAGGTTCCTTGGACGCCCAGACATAAATGATATGTATCTGGTTAAATAGCAGTATGTTGTGCTCGTCTATATAGAATAAACAGTTCAGGGCAGCTGGTGGCCTAGTGGTTAGGGAGTTGCCTCTGTGAACAGGTCATGAGTTTAAATTCCACGACTGCTAGTGTCATCACTGAGGTATCCTTGAGTAAGATACTGTCCTCACACACTGCTGTTGGTGGCATCCCACTTTGTTACTTGGTGAATGGTTTTAATGCAGAGAAAAAAGTTCACACTGTGTGCCGTACTGTGGTGTGTTCATGTGTGATTATAAGGGGCCAATTCACTTTACTTTATTTGAGTTAGGAGTGTTCATTGTGATCAAATTTTATTGAAATTGTGATTAAAATGTACTTATATGCCTTTAAGAACACTACATGCTTCATTATTAAGAGAACATAAGTGGTCCTCTTTCGGTGAATTTAATGCAGATTGTAAAGCAATAAAACAATTCCCTCCGAGATCAATGAAGTTTTCTGATTCTGATTCTGAAAAAGCTGAATAACCATTAATGAAATCAAATTGTGAAACAGTTTGATTCTTTTTGTGTACCAAACCTGTCAAACCCTGTGGACAGAAACCGGCCAGTGATTTGGAGAAATTTGGAAATTTAAGTTACTCTCTGTGTAGTGAACTTAAGTACAGCTTGTAAAATGGCCTGAAAATGAAAATACAAAGCGTGCATTTCTAATGCAGCAGCCAGTAGCTGGAACAAGACAAGTGTTTCCAATAAAGTGGCCAGCAAGCGTTAAAATGCCAGGAAATCAAAGTGTGAAAAGGCTGTAAAGCATCCATGCAAATGTTGCATCATTTATTTATTTTTTCTGAATGTGACAAAAATGTCACACTGTCACTCTGTTTCCATGACAGTGCAGTGAGCGATGTAGTTGCAGAACGGCACATTAGAGCCTCGGCCCTGATTCCATTTTCGCTTTTAGCAAAAATGTGCAACCGGGCTTGTCAAAATATGGCACGTGCCAAGACTGAAGAGGTCGAGAGAGATGGAAGCAAGAGGAGAGAGAAAGAGAGAGAGAGAGAAAGAGAGAGAGACTGATTGCACTGGCTGCTTTAGAACTCTGATGTGGACTTGCAGTTTTCATTTTTCCCCTGAATATAGTGATTTTCAGCCATAATGGAGTCGACAGCGTGGCGGTGGTGGCACAGGCCGGAGGAAATCAATCCTATCATGGTAATGGGGCCTGCTCTCACCACGCAGCCTGAGCCGTCCGGAGACGGATGGCGCAAAGTAAATAGCAGGCAGCACAAGCTACCGCAGGTTTTCAGGGATAACATCACAGCACAGAAGCCCATGAAGGCCATAACCACCTCCCTCTGCGTATTAATAGTATCCGCACCTCAGAAATGTGCGAATCTGCTTCCGCTCTGACATGTGAGACTTTGCCTGCTGCGCTGGCATGTTGGTTTCATCTGTAAGCCTCACCAACAGTTTTAGAAGCTTATGGGGGTCCAGGGAATCCCCCGCTTCACTATGTGACGGATGGAGGGATAATGAAAAACTCACAAGGCAAACACAATCTGTAAAGCACCAGGCCATACAAAGGTCATCCTTTTAGCCCTTAGCCATCCTTTCTTCTCCATATGACCTTTAACACAGCTAGCATTCTTGCTACAGCAACATCGAACCTGGCAAACATAGCTGAACAGCTTTTGTGTTGCTTTTCTGATTCATTACACCTTACCTGCAGTCTCTCGAGTCCAATTAGTGCATTTTATGCTAGGAAACTAATGCGCGGTCTGACATATAAGGATTTAATATGCTCGATGTATTTCACCGAAAGCATCCACATCTAATTAATAGGATGTCCAGCTGCTGATGTCATGTTTTTCTGTACACTGGATGCCGATAGATGTGCTAAAAAAAGCTGAAAAGTGATGCAATGTACTGTATGTTCTTGAATCAATGGAGTGGATGGAGTGGATAGAGGTATGGAGTGGATGGAGGTATGGAGTGGATGGTGGGATGGAGGGATGAAGGGATGGAGTGGATGGAGGGATGAAGGCATGGAGGGATGGAGTGGATGGAGTGGATGGAGGGATGGAGGGATGAAGGGATGGGGTGGATGGAGTGGATGGAGGGATGGAGTGGATGGAGGGATGAAGGGATGGGGTGGATGTAGTGGATGGTAGGATGGAGTGAATGGAGGGATGAAGGGATGGGGTGGATGGAGTGGATGGAGGGATGGAGTGGATGGAGGGGTGAAGGGATGGAGTGGATGGAGGGATGAAGGGATGGAGTGGATGGAGGGATGAAGGGATGGTGGGATGGAGGGATGGAGGGATGGAGTGGATGTAGGCATGGCGTAGAGGGAGTGGATGGCAAAGTTAAACTTTTACATTTTTACATGCCTCTGTGCCACTGCTGAGGTTGAGAGTGGGTCTACCACGTCAAAATATCCAGACAAGAGCGTCCAGTATGTTCTTGCATCATTTTGTCATGATGCAATAACTCTAGGAACACAATAACTGTGTTGATGTAACATGTCACTGATACCATATCAGAACCCAAAGCTGTTTCTGAGTGACATTCAAATTTCCTCTACACAACCCTATTAAAACTTCATTGATTGTAATTAGGAAAATAAGTTTTATAATACAATATTTAAACACACTGCAGTGTAACCTTACACCCATGAGACCACACTTTAAATAAACTCAGATTAAGTTTTACACATGTGACAGTAGTTGAACACACCCATCCCCCTACCTCCTGTGGTCGAGCCCGTATTATTTAATGTGTGTGATGTGTCTTTGTTCTAAACTAGACACATTACATAGTTCTGCGGTTGAGATCTTAACAAAGTCATCTAAAGTGTTTAATGAAGGTTAATTTGACAAATTTTACTTTAAATTGTACTGAATTAGTTTTTTTACATTTCCCCAATTTTCTCCCCAATTCAGAAATGTTAAATTCCTACCAATAACTCAGTCTCCTGCTAGTATCATGTGACACTATCAGTGCTGGGACAGCGAAGGCTGGCATGAGAGCCACTTGACAATTCTGCTATGTTAGCTAACAGAAGGCCACCCTGGCTGGGATCATGCTGTGTGATGGGGGAGAGGAAGGGCGAGTTGTGCTCTTTCAGACTCCCAAACACAGACGGTTGTGGCATCACCAGGGATAGTACTCTTGATCTCCTGGATAGTGACAGCTTCTGGGCAACTGCATTATTTTGAAGCCTCTCGTCTTAAAGTCAGTTAAGCCTACAACAGCTCACAGTGTGAACAGTGCGAAATTGTTTCTCTGTATTTAACCCATTCACCAAGTAAAGCAGTGGGCAGCCATTAACGGGGCACCCAGGGAGCAGTACCTCAGTGGTGCCACTTGCAGCTCTGGGATTCAAACTAACAACCTTCCGGTCATAAGGGCAACTCCCTAACCACCAGAAACCAGGGCCTCGATTTTAGCATTTTATTTACTGTTCAAAACCTTTTGAAGGCTATCTTGCCATACAGCACCCTTCATGTATCCTGTCACAAGTTTTCAAAACCTGGTCATGTATTCATAAATATTCCATGTATTAACTAGCTTTTAGAGCCATCATAACCTTCAGACATCTGGTTCCTGTCACCACTACTGTGAACAATTCCGACCTGCTTCTAGAACAAAGCATTTCATATCTTACCACTCTGAATGACTTTTGTTTGTATTAGTGTCTTAATAACACACAAAATGTTAAAAAGAATTCACTTTTTAATTAAGAATTCACAGATACTATATAATGTCAATGTTAGGGCAATAAAAAAATAAATGAGTATACAGAAGTAGTCTATTAAGCTGTATTAAATAAATAAATAAAAATAACTAAATAAAAAACAAAACATTTATATGGGTCCTCAGTGTCTCAGGGGCTCTAGGCAACTGCTTATATAGCAAGAAAGGATCAAAATCCTTTATATCCATATTCTCATTTTTTTATTGATTTACATTATTTAAAAAAAGGCCAGCTGTCCTTTGTACTGTGTGAAAATTTCATTAATGAATGGACCAGTAGAAATAACCCAAAACAATCAGATCTCTTTACATGAACATACATTACAATTAAGAACTCCTGTAGCTTCCATTTTCTGAAGTTATGAGGTTTAGTTACGATGTATTATGTGATGTATTATGTGATGTATTATGTATGTACATTTCAATCAAGTAGATTCAGCACATCACTTTTTTCATTATGGGACCTTGCAGAGCTGCATACTTTCGACAAGTTCTTCCATTATGTAACCGGAGCGCTCCTTCTCTCCACTCCACTGTCTTTGCCTTGTCAGTCGATAGCAAAGTCTTTCGCTCTCCATCTCTCCACAGAGTTCATTTTTGTGATGACAAGAGCTGTGCAGGCCGTCTCCTCATTCTGGCTTTCCCATTACGCTCCATCAGCTGTTTTGTGAGGGGTCGCGACTACGGGGAGACGATCTGGACTCTCCAATCTGTCTGTCTGTCGGCCTCCACTTGGCACAGAAGAGACGGTCGCACTCGTCATCATCATTCAGACGATGCAGTTGTCACTTTGCCCATGCAATAGTGGCGCAAAACGCCTGGCCAGCACGGCTCGCCCTTGGACCGGGACAATGAGAGCTTATTAAGTCCGGCCCAGACGGACCCTTCTGTCACCCTGCCTCATTTTAAATCTCATTGCGCGCAACTTGTCAGCGCTTTCTTCATACCAGGACGCCTGATTAGCATTGGTATTGAAGGAAGACGGGTTATCGTTTGAATCCTCAGTGGCTAAATATATGCACATTATGCTGCATGATTATAGCTGGGGAGAAGGAAGCGGCCCACAGGAGCTAAGGTGGGCAAACCGCACTGGCTGCAGGCTTCCTGACTGTTGGATATTGGGTTTCTGTGTCGGTAAGGAGGAGTTATCAGTATACAGTGCTGACTCTGTCTCCAAGGACAGACTGGCCTCATTTTTTCATTACAAGAAGATAAAGAACACTAAAGCTGAGGGCAAGAGCAATTCAGATCATATAGACACAAACAATGAGATGCACGCAAAGGATTTGTATCTGTGTCCAAGACCTTTTGCATGCAGTTCTTCGTGATTACCCATAACTGTCATAAGCTGTATTTACTTTCACATTCAGGAACGTTTTTGGGGTTTGTTGAAATTTTAGTGTGGTGATGTAAAAATTTCTCTGCCTTTCACCCTTCGACTGCTGGGAAAGGCTCCAGCGCCCCCTGCGACCCTGCTTAAGAAATGAAGATCAGTCAATGCCTGAGATTCTCTTCGTTTTACACCACAGCTACAAAGATAATGATGTGGGAAGTGGTGAAGGGGCTGCCGGTGAAAGGAATTTAATACAAGACTATAAAGTCTGCATGGAACAAACTTGAATATGATACATTTCTAGGACCTAGATTCAAGTTAGAGATTCCGAAATGTAATAAATCTTTCATGGGCTCATCTAAGCAGCTTCTGAAACTAAGGGAAATGGTCTATATTCCAGCAAAGTGAGGGAGGACCATAAAAGACTGCATAAACTCTTCCTGCCTGTAATTTGTATTGAAATCATTTAAATCTGAAATGTCATTAAGAAATAGAAGATACAGAGAACTGTGAAGGCGAGATCTGAAAACTGAAGAAACCGGCAAGGCACTACAGGAATATTTGGCTGTTTCACAAACACCGTCTATATCAGTGGTCTTTAAAACAGTCCCCAACCGTCCACCAGATGGTTCATGTTTTCGCTCCAACCTAACTCACAATGTAAATGGCTAAAGAAACACACTGGACCATCTGGGGGGGTCACGAGAACTGATTTAAGAACCACTCATCTACTTGGAAAGGTCATTAAAGCCTGAGTCATTTTGGAATTAAGTGCTGTGGCCTGGCAAATAAATGCATATTTTTGCTGCAATCTCTAAAACACAGTATGCTTGGATAAAAAATGTGAAGGTTTTTAGTAAAACAATGTTAATCACAAACTGTTAAGCATGAAGGTGGATTTGTTGTGCTTTGGAGTTGTGTGGCAGCCAGTAGCATAGAAATTGCTCTGGGTATAGAGGGAAGAAAGTTTTCTATTAAATGGTCCAATGATCCGAAGCACACATCAAAATCAACTTTGAAGAACAATGCAAAATGGAAGATCAAGGTTTTGAAAGTGACTTCACCATCTCCAAACTTTCATAAATGTTATTTAAAAATATGCCATTCGATTTTAAACACGCTGCGTGGGCAGGACAAGTTATGAATCTGTCGAAACATTCTGCGAGAAAGGTCGAAAAAATCCGACATCAATAAGAGAAAGACTGTTAGCTGGCCACAAGAAACGTTTAGAGACTATCAGGGGGTTCTGATAATTACTGACTGAAAGGAGGCCAAAACATGTGCACATGTCGTTTGCACAAGCTTCCACTGCTTGTTAGCGATATTAGCCTCATAGCGCCAAAGAAACAAGCCAAACATCAGCAGAACATTAACCACACAGCCTGCATGACATCCAGCAGGAAAGATGGATTTTGTTGCAAGTCTTCGTGTGGGGTTATGTACAGCAGTTGTGTGTGAGGCAGCGTGTGTTAGATCTTTTGCTCTGCAGTGTATTGGCAGGGCGAAGGATGGCGAGTGGTGCCAGAACTCATCAGGCAGCAGCATCAAAGTCACTTTCAGCAGCCAGGCTTCAGTTAGCTGAGAACATTACACTGGCTGCTCATCTCTCTGTCTCCACATTCTCCAGCGGGCAGCAGAGCTGCTCTCCTACTGTGGTCGTGTAGGACAGGGTGACATTCTGAGCATCCAGCACCTGCTCTCTGGGCCATTCGCGTCACAAAGCATCATAAATTGGTAGATCAAGTTGCATGCGCACTCTCATTATCATATTACTGTGCTTATTTTTTTTCAGACACTGTTATATCATTCAGCAGCTGGGCTGAGATTGGTAGGATTGGTTGCTATAGCATTCAGGATTCGAACCACACTTTGATCTGATTAACCCATAGATGTTGTGAATTATTACTTTTGTTTTGTTATGCTATTCAAATGTGATTGTGTCGCTCTCTGAAAAAAAACTTGTATCTCCATTTTTGTCTGATTTGAAACCACCAGCTGATCTTTACACTGTGTGAAAATTTCATAATGAATGGACCACTAGAAATGCTTTCAATTTTTAACACAAAAAGTAGAAGAATGTCAGTAATTAATTTTTTATATCTTTTATATTAAAATGATGATGTGTCTCTTTAGTTTACAGAGGATTTTGTCCCCTAAGGAACCTTTCGGTGGAACCATATTTATAAATGTTTTGTTCAAATATGACTAACCTTATTTTAAATTTAAAGAACCTTCACATAATGTAAATGTTCTAAAATGTTCTTTCTACAACCAAATGTACATGAAACCATTGAAGAACCACTGAGGAACCTTTCTTTGTGAGAAAACAAACTCTATTTATATCTGATTGAAATTGATGTTTGTTGCAGGCAGGGTGTTCTCCTTGCTGTATGGAAACAAAGAAAGAGACCTATAAGTGTGTGTGTGTGTGTGTGTGTGTGTGTGTGTGTGTGTGTGTGTGTGTGCATGTGTGTGTGCGCTATATATGTTGTGCGA
>JBBJLS010000128.1:1528444-1539680 GCA_037577275.1 Bryconaethiops microstoma
GTATGTGTGTGTGAGTGTGTGTGTGAATGTGAGTATGTTTGTGTGTGTATGTGAGTGTGTGTATGTGTGTGTGTGTATGTGTGTATGACTGTGTGTGAGTGTGTGTTTGTGAGTGTGTGTGTGTGTGTGTGTGTGTGTGTGTGTGTGAGTGTGTGTATGTGTGTGTGAGTGTGTGTGTTTGTGAGTGTGTGTGTGTGTGTCTGTGTGTGTGTTCAGAGAAGACAGGTGAGAGACTACAGGCCAAACAGTTGCTATTCTTCGGGGGCAGAGTCCCACAGGATACAGAAGTGTGTATTGGCGCAAAGGCGAGTGGTGGAGAAGAGAGTCAGAAAGCGAAATGAGGACCCCTGTGTGGAGCATTTCTGATTTATTTTATTGAGCTTCTGTCCAGTAGATAGGGCCTTTGTTTTCTTTAAAACGCACTGGAACCTAAAAAAGGGCAGAACACACACACTTTCACACATGTTCATGTCCATGGCCTACAGTGAGCTCTTATCATGCCTATAGACCTTTGAGGACGTTCTGTCATTTTTTGTAGTTTGCCTTTTGCCTTTTTATTTATTTATTTTACAAAATTTGAAAATGCCAGATGACATTAACATTGTGTTAGAATTTCACGATGATCAGACCGTTAAAACTGGTCGAAAATTACTTTAGATAAAATCTTATTCTATTAGCTTACATTGAAAGTTAAGAATGTTTTTCCTACTACTGTAAAATCATTTTTTTGGAGACAGCAACAACATGCAAGCTAAGCATTAACTGACATTATAAGACGGGTGGAGTCCTATAATGAGAAGAGTCTGGACTGGGTTTGCCTTGTGTGTAGGGATGGCAGAGCCGGATGATGTTCCTTGGAGGAGCGGAGGGAGTGAGTAGGAACATACGGCTGAATGATGGGATTAAGGTAGCTGGGTGCAGAACCAGATGTGACTCTGTAGGCAAGAGTTAGTGACGAACTTAATCCAGGCAGCCGTGGATAGCCAGTGTAGGTCAGTCAGCAATAGGGTGACATGCGACCTTTTGCTTGGTTGAAGACCAGCCAAGCTGCTGCATCCTTAACCACCTGTGAAGGTTTTACCATGCAAGCTGGAAGACCCACTAGGAGGGCATTGATTACCATGGCTTGTACCAGGAGTTGGTTGTCATACTGAGTCAAGTATGCCCTGATCTTTCTGATGCAATTTTTCCTTGTCCTGAGCCTCTTTTCACTAATGATACTTAACTATTTTACACATTTTGGTTAATCAAAATATAATACTGTATTGAATGAATTGTATTCTGCATGCATTCACCAGGATTTTTAGTGACTAATGAACCCCACCCATGGGGTAAGTAACATTTGCACTCACTGCTTTCAGTTTAATTGTGCAGAAATGGTTAGTGTGTTAGACTGGCACTAATGTTATATTGAGTCTGGAATAACACATGCTTAGTGTTGGTTCACTCTGCTAAGTGGAATTTATGTCATCTACAGATGAATTTTGGTTATTAATTATTAATGATGCTGTAAAACAGTAAGTACAGGCTGATGTTTGGCTGTTAGCAAGCATAATCTCTAATCTACCTGTTCCCACGCTCACACACGTCCATCTGCACACAAAAAGGGGCTCAATGCTCTCCTTTATCTGATGGTGGCAAGGTCTGAGCTCTTTGTGCTTGAGGCTAAGCTTCCATCCCTAAACACAAAGTAAATCAATCCTATTAAAGTTCAAACTGTGATTTAAATGTTGATGCTTTAGAGCATAATGTCATAGATAAGGTCAAACGGCAAGCACAACCTTTCAGGGTTAAGCGATTGGCTTTGGCTTGCATGCTGATGGATTCAGCTGAATGTCAGTGGGTTGAGTTTCTGAGGCTCCTTCCTAGACCTGTGAATTTCATTTCCTATAGTCAAAATGCTACATTTTGAATATCACAGCATTAGCATGCATGTGTGCAGTCATTATGGAAGTTGAAATGCACCAGTGGCATAGCAGAGGCGTCTGTGAAACTTTTTCAAACTGTATCTCCCCAATAGTTCATCTGTGCTCGCTGACCTTCGTTATCAGGTTGCATATACCCTCTCAGCTTCCTCTGCAATATGACACCCACTGCACTGACAGGCTTTACAAAATGACTTGCAATTTATCTTCTGTCTTTTAAACTGCTCCATGGTATTAGATACCTACACTAATCTATCTATCTATCTATCTATCTATCTATTTGTCTGTCTGTCTGTCTGTTTGTGTATTTATCTGTCTCTTTTTCTCTCTCTCTCTCTCTCTCTCTCTCTCTATCTATCTATCTATCTATCTATATATATATATTTTTTTTTTTGTTGCAAAATTGGCAAGAGATGAAAGAGAAGTAGAGGCATCTATCTATCTATCCATCCGTCCATCCATCCATCCATCCATCCATATATATATATATATATATATATATATCATATTTATAGTTGAACATTTAAGATGACAAATATAAGGCATATTTATGACCACGCATCCCAATCATGTAAAAAAACGAAATGTGTGTGTGTGTGTGTTTCTCAGGTGGTCCATCCGGTTGGTCATCCTCTCACTGCGAATGCTGCTGTAAGAGTCAGAAGAGTGAGCGAGAGGGTGAGAGTGGGACGTCCTTTAACGAACTCTCCACATCCTGCTCCGAGACCCAGTCTGAGGCCAGTTCTCCTCAGGAGACGGTCATCGTCCGGCCTGCTCCACGCCATTCTAACGTCCAGACGCTGGACCGTCCCATGAAGAAGCCGCCGGGCCAGGCTATGCAGCAGGCCGAGATGAGGCGCAGGACGGACCTGCTGAGGGTCCGCACCTCTGGACCCCGCGACCTGATGGGTCCCAAGAGGAAATCGACCAAGGAGAAGCTGACCCCCGAGCAGGAGCTGCAGAAATGCATCCAGGACTTCCGGCGAATCAGAATCCCCGAGCGCTTCCCGGACAGGAAGAACATGTGGCAATCTGAACTCCTGAGGAAGTATCACCTCTGAGAGCCAGGGGTGTGTTTGTGTCGGTGTGTGCGGAACACGAGCTGCTTATCTGCACTCAAGATCCCGGTCTGATTCGCACTTGGCTCAGGACACAATCTGTCGCTCCGATCTTCCAGTGAGATGCTTAATTCGCTGCTAACAATGCGCGTAACCTTGACTGACTCGTAGATGGCGCTGTTCTGCTCTGTTCTGTTACAAAGCACAAATACTCAAATCAATTTCACACTGTCTACACAAACCAGCCCTTTAAGGAATGTCATGGAATGGGTTGGACACGTACTGAATAAGCACCCATCACCTGCATCTGCACAAATCAGACACCTGCTTAGAGGCTTGAATGCATTTACACGACTGTTCAAAAGTTTGGAGTCAGTTTTTATTTAACAATATAAAACTAACTAACTTTCCATGCTCCAAATACAAAACTCTTCCTTCGCAGCCATTGCTGGGCTGAAAGCTCAAAGCTGGCAAAATCCCACTCAACCGTATTGTAGCACACAATTTAACTGTCAAAATGATTAAAAAATACAGTTAGAGAGCCTCATTAATTTCAAATTATATTCATAGTGTGAAAGATCAGGCTGTTTTTGTTGTGTTATCAAGATAATGTTAACATTTTGGCTAATCTGTTATTGTCACTTTGAAACCAGTTAAATTTGGATTAGCTACAACATGGATTAGTCCAGCTCAACAGTTTTAACAGGAAACTCAACGTAAAATGATGACCATTGAAAATGTGGCTATTAGTGCAGTTTAATATGCTCTTCTTCATTAATGACATGTTTTCTCAATGCTGGTGTTGTATTTGTTTGATTTGTATTATTATTTTAAATTAAAGATTTTCATGTATAAAAAATCTCATTGCATATAGATATATATATATATATATATATACATATATATACGTGCTCACTGTAAATATACATATATATACATGCACTACAGTGACTATATATATATAAATGGACATGCACTACTAGGAAAAAGAAAAAAAAATTCATTTAAAATTTTAGTATATTACAAGAAGAAAACAAGACAAGCACAATCAATAACTATCTACAGAACCAGTACACCATTCAGTAAAGGATTGTTCACAGGTTCTTTAGTCGTGGCAATGGTTATATGTAGAACTGTGGCAACTCAATAAACCATCAGAATATTTAAATAGTTGTTTTTGTAGTTACCTGGCTCTCTTTTATGATGCAGAAATGGTTATTTAAAGAACCCTTACTGAGTGGTTCTGGGTAGCACTATTGTTACAAGTCAGCTGACCTTTTTTGGTACTATTCAATAGCCTTTTTAAAGAACATAGACAACTAGACTGGTTTGTCTAAACAAACAAACAAATAAATAAACAAACAATGCACATAAAATACCTACAGTGTGTGTTTAGGTGGTGTCAAGACAGGACCATGTCATTTTTTCTGAGCACATTGTGACTGATAAACACAAAAAACAATAAAAACAAATAAAAACAAACAAACACTGCATACTAATGGTACCACATGTGGCCACATGTTGCTAAGAGTCCTTAGCAACAGCTTTCAGTAGGAAATGGCCCTGCGGCCGATGTTCTGTAACACTCAAACAACGTAACACATTTGTGGGTGGAGCATGGATAGATTTCCATTTCGCGGTTTCAAATAATCCAAATAAGCCGTTAAAAAGAAGAAAACTCGTGTCTGGAATGACGAATAAAACTGGAGATGATTCCATAATAACTGAGGAAGCGGTATAACACAGACAGTGGAGTTATAGTACCATTAACATCCAAAACCCATAAGTTCCATGAGAATTCATTCCGAACTTTTGAACAGTCGTTCATGTGTGAATGTTGGATGAATATTTAAAACAAAAAATGGTGTTGTGTTGAATTGTATGGACTGTGTTGACACAAGTCTCTCTATTTTGGTGATTTTGCAAAAGACGTGATCATTTCATTCAGTGTGATGCTGGTGATGATGATGATGAAGATGTTTCCTGTTGTAGCAAAGGCAACAATGCATGTTGTGTCACTGAGGCCATAGAGGAGGTGCCTCATATCAAATAGATCCAGTTAATTTGTGCCACATACCCCCCTGCCATTTAGCAGAACGCACCAAACCCAACTGAAACAATGCATCCGGGAGGATTAGGCAGCACTGTTTATCATTGCTAGACTGTTCCTGTTTGTCGTTGTGAACTTTCTTTTGTCTGGACTGTTGTTTGTGGTGTATCTGAAATGGTTTCGCCTCTGGGTATGTGGAGAATCTCTTATTGTAACTGTGCAATGATTCATTAAACGAGCTGAGTTTAAAACCTAATCTGCCCGCCTGGCTGTGTCCATGTAGTTTTGTAAGGTGTGGTGGAGGAATCCTTTGCAGCATAACTGGAAAAAGCACAGCTTTCAAATGCAGGCTTATAGAAAGAACAAGGCAGCGGCCAATTCTGCTTGTTTCTGTCAAATGAGCGAATGCACCCTCAGCAGATCGGAGAGGTGTGAGAAAGTGCATTTGCTGTTTTTTTCCAAACTATGCAAGATTCTAATACCGTCACAGAATTTTACAGATTATGAGCTTTACTGGATCTAATAAAAAAAAAAAAGACAGACAGACAGAGCCAGCTCTGCACTCGGCGGTTATCCGGCTGACTGCAGAGGTAGGATTTTGTAATGCAGCTTTCCATGGCTTCCAGTGTGTTTGTTCTTCCTTCATTTTTTTTTTTCCCAAGCAAAACGTGCCAAAGAAATACATGGATCACAAGTGCCATTTTTAGACGTGACTATTTTTAGTCAACAGATTCTGCAGTATCGCCATATTTCTTCCGCAAGTGAGGAGCTCGGGAGCTGCATCATGGCTCCAAGATATTCAAACACATTAACCATGGGGGACTTCATAAAGACATATTTACAAACGTTCAGAGTCTAAAATGCCACACAAATTAGTAGTGGGGATCCCTTAGAGCCTTCTACGCCTTTAGAAAAGGTTTAATGATTTTTGGGAGCTAAAAAAAAAATACATGTGTACTTCTCGCTCATTTTTATTTCACGCATATCGGATTTAAACACTGTAGCTCTTATGGTACTACTCTTATTTCAAGCTCAGCACAAATGTATGATTAGACCAAATTTATCGTTAGCAGCTGGACAGAAACCCTTTTGTGTTTGATTAACCACCAGGATAAATAGGAACTGACAGAGAATCAGGCAATTATTTTTTGATTTGTTATGGGTACGTCCAATTTTGTGAGATAAAACGTCATGCCAGGCCTTCTGGAAGTTCTAGATACATCACATACTTTGAAAATGTACAGCAGGCTAATCAGGATTCAACCATCTGTTCTAAAAAGAAAATAGCAATGGCAGCTCCGTGTCTTTACTGCAGTGCTTGAGGCATAAAGATTTATACACTTTATACACTCTATATTTAACTCATTCTCCAAGTGAAGCAGTAGGCACCCGATAATGGAAGCAGTGTGTGGGGACGTTCAGGAAGCAGTGTAAGGGTACCTCAGTGGTGCCACAGGCAGTCCCTCAGCATTATACATAACATTAAAAACACAGATAAGTGACTTGAATAACATTGAATATCTCATTACATTGGCACCTGTAAAGAGATTTTTTCCCATAAAGGATTTATTGGGGAATGAGTGTACAGTCAGATCTTGATGCATATGTAAAGACTGTGAAGACTTTGATAAGGTCCAGTTATTGATGGTTGGATGACTGGGACAGAGTATCTCCAAAATGACAGGTCTGGTGAGGTGTTCCCAAAATGCAGTGGTTAAAATCTACCAAAAGCTGTCCAAGGAAGGACAACCGGTGAACCATCAGAGTTATGGAGCCTTAATGGGTCAAAGCTCATTGATGCGTAGGGGAAATGAAGGTTGGCTGAACTCTGGTGTGAAATCTTGTGTCCTGGCATTCAGGTGGACTTTAACATGTACAACCTACCTGAACACTGCTGCAGACCAAGTACACCCCTTTATGGCAACAGTATTTTCTAATGGCCGTGGCTTCTTTCAGCAGGATAAATCACCCTGACACACTACAAAAACTGTTCAGGAATGATTTGAGGAACATGACAAAGAGTTCAAGGTGTTGTTCTGGCCTCCAAATTCCCTGGATCTCAATCTGATTGAGGATTTGATGGATGTTTTAGTCCGATAAATGGAATCCTCCCTCACAACTTACAGGACTTTCAGAATCTGCAGGATACCACAGCACACCTTCAGAGGTACTGTACGGTCCATGCCTCAGCATGTCAGAGCTGTTTTGGCAGCATAAAGGAGAATCAGAAATCTTTGCTGATTGCTGATCTTATGACTGCACAGGTACACAGAGACACAGAGACAAGAACAATATAAAATATAGAGTCTAAATAAATCCAATAAAAACTCTGCAAAAATACTCTGGGCTATATGAAATACACTGTGCTATATACACAAATGCTGGGGATTAATACTACAGATAAGTAACTTACAGTTAAGTGAATTGCTAGTAACACAAACAGTGCCTAGGAGTAGGTTATTGCACGTAAAGGAGTTCGGTAGTAGATCAGTAATATCGACATAAGTTGTGATGTTTCATATTGTAAGATTATAATAATAAGACATTGCATACAATGAAATAATGAAATGATTTAGCTCCCAGTATGAAACTGCACATGATGTTGCACATGGTAAGACCATGATAGGAAGCATGTTGTTTTAATATTATGACAGAAGGGATATTCATGCTTGACAGAAATGAAGCTCAATCAGTAACTAATGTTTTCTGTCCCACCCCTTAAATGAATTCTTAATGTTGTTCATTCTGTTTGTTTGAAAGCAAAAACTTAATTTATGCATGTATCCTCTCACACCTACAATAAGGTCATTCTGCTTTGTGTACCTCTGTACTGACATTGTCATGTTCCCAGTTCTGTGACATCAAGCATCAGAATCAGAATCAGAAATCTTTATTGAACCCCGAGGAAATAAAAAAAATAAGCATTGCACTATATGGACAGAAGTACTAGGATGCCTGAGCATTACACCAACAGGGACTTCAATTACACTGAGGCCTTAATATGCAGTTGGTCCCCCTTTGCAGCTATAACAGCTTCCATCTTCCTGGAGGTCTTTACACAAGATTTAGACATTTCTGTGGGAATTTGTGCCCATTCAGGGCTTGAATGTGGGCCAGTCAAGTTCTTCCACACCAAACTTCTTCCCAAACTGTGGCCACAAAGTTAGAAGCATGGTGTTGTCCAAAATATCTTGGTCCGCTGAAGCATTAAGATTAAGTCCTTCACTGGAAGTAAGAGGCCTAGCCCAAACACAGTACTTTTGTCCATATAGTGTATATCCCTATCCTGAGCACAACATCAGCTAATTACAAATCAGCCAGTAAGCATTTATGTACACTTAATAGGAAACATTTGCCTATAAAAAGCCAAAGTTTCAATTAATCTCTTTTGGCACAAATCTGAGTCTAGGTATCTGTATCGAGTCATATCAGTAGAAAGAGAAGGAAAGATGAATCCAGTTCAATCCTGTAAATCCAGTTTCAGCCTGAGAAATTATAATTGAATAAATAATGAAGCATTATAATGTTTCTGCACTAATTATTGCCACGTAATGATGCACTAAGTTTGACCGAATCTGAAACTCAGTGAGGACAAAAGGAAAAAGTTGAAGTTTGTGTGCAGTTTTCTGTAAAGGAAGGGTTTAACCTTATAAGCACGTTTAACCCAGCCATATCTGATCTTTTTTATCATCTATCTTTTTATCATCTTTTTTTAATCTTAGTTGCGTAGTAATTTCAAGAACGGAGGAAATGGTTCACACTTAAAAACTAGAGCATGCCAATTAGTCTAATATATCTAGTTTGATATGTAGAACACTGCATCTCCCTCAACCAGATTTTTTGTCCTAACTTGAATGCTAATGCTGCACCTTTAGAACCCACGTAATCAATTTTACATGGGAAATATTTCAAACAGCATCAGCAATCCCTCTGTATGTCTCTCTGTCGCACATTACATTCATCTATGCTTTTATACCCCACCCCATGACCCTGAAAGACCCATCCGGATATTCTTCACGCCCTGACCATGCCATATTCCCGCACAAATCAATACTAAGAGCATGAGAAGGCTGTGGAATTCAGCCTCATGAACCGTCTGGCAGCCTGAGTGGAGGATCAATAGAGCACATCCTCTTCAAGAAAGCCCACATGGAAGAGCAGCTGTCCAGTGGCCTCCTGCTGTTTGATCTCAGCCGTCAGTGGAGCTCAGTGATGAAACACATCTCTAGGCACATCTTTCAAATAGCTTTAACCCCCGAATGGAAAACAATATTGTCTAATAATAAATAAGGCTATACGAAATATATTACAAATGTCGGGGGTACCTTTTGGAGTTTTCCAATTAATATATGTCAATAAAACAAAAATATCTTTGAGGGTTTTGCTAATATTAAAAGAACTAGTTTCAAATACTTTATAATTAATGCTGAATGTCTGTTATAAGCAGTCACAGTGCCTTCCTTCCAAAAATGCTGGAAAATCAAGGTGCAAACAATATTCTTCATTGCTCATTCATTTGAACTGTCATTCAAAAAATTAAAAAATATCTTACAATCAAGTACAATGCTTGAAAAAAAAATCTGAATGAAATGTATATTTGTCTGAAATCTATGTGTGCCATAATTGTTGGCGTCCCTAGTTATGAGTAATACCCTACCTAAGTATAGTCCTATTCATATTTAATGTTTTAAAGTTCACCACTCTCAAACGGTCAGCCCTGACTGGCTCACTGGGATATTAATATGATTTGACACACTGGCTGAATTCCCTTAGTCATCCATCAGTAGAAGAAAACCCAACAAATACACCAATGAGGAGCAACAAAAGGCTCCTGAGCTGCACAAATCAAGAAATAGCTACAATAGAATAGCAAAACTGTTGAAAATGACCATTTCCACTACCAGTTTCCCAGACAACGTGAGATTCAGTGGGACTGTGTTCTATGGTCAAATGCAACTTAAACAGAGCACTTTGGCAATAAACACCAGAGGTGAGTTTGGCATAGGCACAAAGACAGATCTGCAAAAAGTATGGTGGTGGATTAGTGATGTTATGATTTTGGCTTTCTTTTATGATATTGGCTGTCTTTTATCCTAGACAAATTCTTCAGATGCGTAGCATTATGGAGGTATTATGGAAATCAAAACCTGACTGTCTCAGGCAGCTGTATGGAGGAATGGTTTCAGATCGTGTGTTCTCCAGTCTCATTAAACACTATAGGAGAAGACTCAGAGCTGTAATCTACTTTGAAGGCTGTACAAGGTATTAAATGAAGGGATGCCAACAATTTATTATTTATTCATATTTATTTCATGATAAGATTTAGGTTTTTTTCATTCAATCCTTGTATCACAAATAAAGGTTTCATTTGTGTTAATATTTTGAATGAAATATCAAAAGGATAAGAAATAAAGTACATTTTTAAGAGCCTGAATCACCCATGTTTACTGTATGTCTGTATTCAACTGCTACATCACCACCATTAGCTTGGTATTAACTAATACAGCAAATTCCATAAGAACGCTTATGGAAATTAGAAAAGTGGATATATATGGACTTTTATTTCTACAAAATGAAATGTTTTTGCATTAAGTGTTGCCATATGCTCACAAGCTGATGGCATCTGATTTTCAAACAAAATAGGTGCTTCACTCCAATGGCCAACAATATGAACAAGCCTTAAGAATATATTATAAAATTGTAATTATTATTGTACATACAATTTCTGTTAATTTTCCCTGTCTATTAGTTCTTTGAAAAAAGATGGAATATCTAAATGTACTGCCCAGATATATGGAATTAAGAACAGCATTATCAAGCACCAATTATAGGACGATGGACGCATAATCACATCCTACAGCTAACAACCTTTTGAATGTATATGAAAGGACACACTGTTGGGATGAATTAAGAGTGTTTTTTCACCATGAAGTGACGCTAATGACAGCATGACACCAAAATTGCTGTCATTTCCAGCTACATTCAGTTGGCCAAGCAACCCAGTTCAGCACCGTAGCCAAGCATAAATAAATGTTATGACCAATAAAGCATGCTCAGTTGTACACAAATGTAGGCTATATCTATCTATCTATCTATCGATCTATCTATCTATCTATCTATCTATCTATCTCTCTCTCTCTCTCTCTCTCCCTCTCTATATATATATATATATATATTTCCCCACCCGTATATACATATGTAGA
>JBBJLS010000128.1:1556017-1582909 GCA_037577275.1 Bryconaethiops microstoma
AACTGGTCCGGTTCAGGGACTGGACTGGAAATGAGAGACTTTGAAAGTCCTTCAGGAAGCCTGGAGAACTGTTCCTCCAGAACACTTTTGGTGGGGGTTTAAGACACAGATTATAAATCACTTTTCCTGCCTCTTTCAGATCCCACAACAGTTTCAGGAGGAAAACGGCGTGGAGACGGACTGACGGTGGAACACCACGATCCTGATATTCACCTCAAATCATCTGGAAATGTCTCCTCTGAGGAGGAACATCTGAAACCTTCTGGAGGGCACCAGGAAGACTCGGGACTGACGTGCTGTGATCCGAGTGTTTATAATCAGGTAGAATAAGTGAAAATCATTATTGTGCTTTAGTCCTTTATCGGGATGAAGTGAGGATGGACTGAAGATGAAGAAGATAATAAAAAAAGTAGCGGAGGAAGCAGAGCACACACACACACACACACACACACACACACACACACACACAAACATACACACAAACATACACACATACACAAAGATACACACACACACACACACACACACACACACACATCCCAACAGTGGGGTATGGGATAAATGGACAGGAGCTTTGGTGTAATCCTTACCTGCCATTCATGCTGTTATTAAGGCATCATAACCAAGCATTACAAAAGAAAAGATGCAAACAACTATATTTTCACCTGGTGAGCTTGTTATTAGTAGTGAGTAAAGGAATCTAGTAGTGAGTAAAGGAATCTTCTTTGCTTTGACTTTGCACCATACACCTGTGTTTACACACATCTGTGCTCACACCTTTTCTTTGACTTGAGTTGATATGAGAGCAGGGAAGAAGGCAGTGTTGGACTGCCTGTAGCCAATATTATGTATTTCACAACTTTCATGATGACCTACACTTGCACTGTGTAAGAACGTTCTGCTGGGAAGTGGGGCAGGCAGTCAGCAATGGAGAGATGCATTTCATGAGCATGCAAATTCACCATGCAAATAGAGGTTAAGTAGAACGGCGCGCTGCAATATATGGCACCACAGACAGCTGCCTATGTCGCCTATGCATTTACTGTAATGGCTCTGTTTAATGCTGGGGACGAGGAAACTGCTGGAAAACACAATTTGTTCTGTAGCTAAATGCAAAGGCAGAGCCAACTGGCAGCAAGAGGAGATCTACAGATGTGACCAAAAATGAAGAAATAAAATGACAGTCATTCACTGACAGTCATCTGAAGACCCACTCCTTTGAGAAGCATTTACATAAACCAGAACTTGTTGAATGGGTTATATTGTACTAATTCTATGTCAAATTAGTACATTGTGCATCTTTCCAGATATTAGCCCTCTTGGTGGACTTATTTCTGATAGTATCTTAGCTCAAGGGGATTTTGGACTTGTTATAGAAATATGAACTGACAGCAAAACAATTTTGAAAGTCGGTCCAGTGTTAACAGCATCTGTTAAATATCATAAATGCAAATGATAGTAATAAAATAATTAAAATTTCATCTGCAAGAAGTAACAATAATTATGGTAGATGAATGACGGAATAAACAACAGAATTGTTTGAGCAAATTCCAAGGTCCATTACAGAACATGTGGCTGCACAACCAAGAAAACAGACTGACATGTCATAACAGTCAGAAAGGACAAGAAATAGTGAGCCCAAGTCACTACAGATAACTACACTTTCACTTTAACTACACTTTTTTTGTTGTTTTTTTAATGTGTACCATCAGCTTCAGTGTACAAATAGAAAGTGATCGTCAAAACAAGGGTCAAATAAAGTTCAGCAAACAAGAAAATGTGAAAAAAGAGAGGACAAGAGGAGATCAAAATGATTTGATAGTTTTCTTCCCCATACTATTGTTAAAAGCACAAACTGAATCTCTTTTGTCCCCAAAGTTATCTCACAGCAAAGCCGTTTGAATACATAAACAAAATGTGCCCCTTCACACATGCCGCATGCAGCAGGATACCGTCTATACTGGTCGTGTTCTCACCTTCTGGAACTCTGTGTTTAAGGCGAGGGGCGGCACCTGGCTAGAGTGTGCAGGAGGCAGGACATGACATGGCCACATGGTTGGTTTGTATTTTGATTGTAAACAACCAGGCCTCTTGCAGTTCTTTGAATTTCATTGGTTTTAATATGACTGAAATTACACATTTCCACAACACAACTCCAGTTAGACATTTTCATTGAGCCTTCTTCTTTATCCTTAGACTTTTGTGCACATGGATCGTCTTCTGGACGCGCAATACAAATCTGAACTCTGTGAACTAATAAACTAATATGAACCAAAATAACTGTACTGACACTAACAGCTGTTTGTGAAACCCATGATTCATTCCATAGAAAATAGATGCTGCAAAAGGCCATAAATAGCCTGCTCTGTTTTCGGCATTTCAGTTTTTCAAATCCGAGTTAAACAAGGCGGAAATGAATGCAGCAGCATAATGCGTCCGTGTGTTTCTCACTCTCATTTAAAGTTAACGAAAGATTTAAAAAAAAAAAAAAAGCTATCATTTTAGCACATCTCTCTTGGAGAGCAGTCTTATATGAGCACTTAACCTCTCTTTGTTATTTAGGTTCTATAGGTGAGCAGAAAAGCTGATGTTCTATTATTCATACGAGCGCCTCACACATGAATGAACACAGATTTATGTTTGCAGTCGCCCTGTGTTTTTCTCAAAGGACTCCCAGCTAAACCCAACAACAACAGGCACAGTAAGAACATCAGTGAAAATGAAAACAATATTGTTTTTTTATGTTTGAATTAAAATGTATTAAATAAAAATCAGCATAAAATAAACTGATGTTGCATGAAATATTATACATATGTGCATGTGCTGTGATTTGCTATCTCAGTCCTCAATCTCAAGCCACCACCATAAGCAGGATTTTTCTAAAGGTTGTTGTTTTTACATAGTTCATAAAACCGAAGAAACTCAACAAATACTCAGCAAATGATCGACAGCTAACATGACATCTGTTTATTAAAGCGACCACCTGTGCATTACACTCTAGTCTGACAGTCTGACATGCAGAATAACATATTTATGCTTGTGTTTGTGCTGGAAAAGGCTTGAAAAGAATTTTAAAAACCAGATGAATTGGACAAATATGTCCAGTGTCCTGGCTTATTGAACACTGTGGCATAGACAATGAAAATAAATGAAAGTCCCTTTTGTTTGCACTGATCATGAATGTTTCATGATTGTTTTTATACCAGTGATCTTTCTTGCATTGTCAATGCACTCCTAAATCTGACATATCCCAGAAAGAACTTCATCCAGTACAGAATGAAGGCATGAGAGGGCCAGATGTGGTTGCCTTAATTCAGTCTGTCGGTCATATTTAAAAATTAAAATTTTTTAATTTTTTTTAAATACAAACCACTTTTGCTCACATGCAGTTGGCAATCTCTGCTGAAATTTCACTTTCCAAAGTCTTCATATAATAGTACAGTGAGGAATTTGTGAAATGACATACTAGCCCACACATGAAAACTATGCTGAACTTAAGGGTACAAATGTCATTTCATTTTCAAGGTGTCTGAATATAATTTCTACAACTACATTCCTGCTCCTGAGTTGGTTCTCTTACTTCTATTTCCTTATATTAGATATATACAGTAAACCGACGCTAATTCCCGGTTCAGAATTAAAATTATTTTCTTAGCACCGAACTAATAATTGTACGCAGAAACCCCTGCAAATTCACAGATATCCTCTGCATTTTTTTTGGCCTCGTGGTTAGGGTGTTTGCCCTACAATCAGAAGGTTGTGAGCTCGAATCCCGACTGCTAGTGTCACCACTGAGGTACCCATGAGCAAGGTACTGTCCCCACACGCTACTCCCTCGGGCGCACCTCACTGGTGGCAGCCCCCTGCTTCACTTGGTGAATGGGTTAAATGCAGAGTAAGAATTTCACATTGTTCATGCTGCGGTGTGTTCATGTGTGACTTCAAGGGTTATTAAATTAAATTCAGCTACACTTCCATATAAAATATAACTGTATATATTTTTTGGTACTGTCGAAAGAACACAAAGAAATCGTGTCTTGGGATGGTGAAATATCCCTGTACTCAGAAGCAGGAGGTTTGAAAGTAGCCAATATGAGAGTGTTATTCATTTCTCCTGCTGCTGATTGGCTGCTGCCCGGTGACGCATCTCTGGCAGCTGCAGTCCAGCATTCAGAACAGTTCCTCGAGTGTTACGCCGAATGTTCTTGTGTTTTTCATTTTGTTCTTCTTAAAGCCCTGTATTTTTATTAATGTAAATTAAATAATTACTGTATTTACACTGCTTTTACCAATGAAAACGACAGCACATACCAAAGAAAACATGCTTGCATGAATTACAGTACAGTCTACACAGCGATAACATCAGTATTTTATATTCTAGCACTCCGGGAGACAGCAGTTTAGTGTAAACTGTACAGTAATGTATTAAGAGGAGTTTAAAATGAAATTAATCTTTTGGGAGCATATTTGGGGGCATACTTAGGGTTTACAATATAAAAATAGGAATTTTTAGGCCTTTTTTTTTACCACATCACATTCAGTTTTTCACAAATCGCGAGTGCTCTTGGAATGTAATCTATCACTCTAACTATCTATCTACGTATCTATGACTTTGGTTTAGGTTGTCTTTAAGGACCCACAGGGATTCACTTATCTTAAGAGTCAGACTGTTTGCCTGGGTCACTGTTTACTCATTGACCTTTGGTGTAATTAGCTATTTGAGAGGCTATCAAATGAGGCCTGACATTGCTTCTTTCAGTGCCAGGTTGGACAGATGACAGCTGAATGCTAATAACTGTGCACTAAGACCATGCAAACGGGCCATTAGCATCTCCCCCAGTGGCCTCGGCCGGCACTCAGCCATATCATAACCTGTCATCCTGTATATGACTGAGTTGTGCTCATCATTAGGAATCCATGGTGGGTAGTCTGTTTGATACCAGTCCTCATATTCATTTTGTGAGTAGCACAGATCATTCTTGTTTTGCTTACGAATTAGCTGCAAAGAGCATGAGAAACAAATCCTTACATATAGTTAGAATGATGGCATCTGAAGCACATCAATAGTCTCCAATTACCATAAGGGGCTATTATCAATGGAATGATGGCGAGAATGGATTTGTTTACCATAGTGTACAAAGGGAAGCTTGACTCTTTGCTCACAGTGGAGGCATCCCGTAAAATATGAGCGAGTGGGAGGCAGAGAGAAATCCATCACACACGGAGTGGATGAGAGTAATGAGTGTGTACATCTGCTAGAATGCCACTAGTTTGTCAAGAGGGTCTAATTACGCTGTGAGACCAAAAGTATTCTGCTCTCAGGAGAGAAGAGAATAATCTATAAAAATGCTTCTGTGCCATTAACAGTGCCTCAGTTTTCTTGGAATAACAAACCCAGAGGTTTTCTGGGGTGTTTTTAAAATATTTTATTGGCAATCAAAACCTTATTTTGCATCAATCCGCACGAATAAAACTGAATATCGCTTCGACCTGCTATACCAATTACCACATTACGGATGTCTGCAGCAGATTGGCCCCTTTATGCAAGAAGAAGAATGTCTTGTTTTGCCAGTTATTGCATGTTGAGGAGTGCTTAATAAAATGAAAATCATAATAATAAAATTGGTTTCAAATGAGTGCTATTTTGTTTCTAATTATCTGAAGAGCACTCAGAGGATTAGTGATAATAACCAGAAGCACTTCACTTTCTGTATGGGGAGATTTTATGCACCTACACACTCCCAAATAGACAAGCGCACACAAGCAAACACACAAACAAACGGAAGCACACACCCAAACCCACTCACACACACACACACACACACACACACACACACACACACACACACACACACACACACACACACACACACACACACACAGTATCAGCTTGCAACAGCAGCACACCAGACTACTGTCTGTTTTCCTCTCTTTTGTGGTTGGCCAGTATACCTTAAGGAAATCCATCTTTTCATCTATTTATCAAACTGAAGTAGAAGGTTTGATCAAGCCAAGATGTTTACACCCATCTTATTGTCTTTTTAACCTGAACATTTACAATAACATCTTTTGCTTTTCCAGTTAGCTTTAGCTAATTACAATGAGCTCTTTTGAGTTGCATGAACTGGAAACAGGAAATATTTGTGAACCTGACAGTGAAGCTTGGCTTGAGCAAAATCCTATGGGTTTTTTAACCCTTAAATATCTGACAGCTTTTGACATTGAAAAGTAGTAAAACATATCTGAAATTTAAGGCAAAATTGACTAAATTAAAAACATCAATAAATTAATCATAAAAAAAATCATCATCATCATCATCATCATCATCATCACCAACGTCATCATTATTATTATTATTATTATTATTATTATTATTATATTACCCAAAAATGTCTGTACAAGTGCTACACATTTTCCTACACAGGTTCTGTTCTGACTTGGTTGTGATCTGCGTGCGTACACCTCATTCTCGACCCAGATTGTGGAGCCCTTTACCTGAGCCCCAAGCTGGCCTGTCTCTTTGTTTTATCCCCTGGTTTTGACTCTCGTCCTGTTTTTCTTTCTTTTCTTTTTCTGTCGTGGATTTATTTAAGATACATCTGCCTGTCTGTGTTGTAACATTGCTTGGCTGTCAGTTCTGGATTAGTCCCAATAAAGCTACTTTGAACATGCAGCCTTTCTCTCAGCTCTTTTTGTTACAAACACAGTTAAACTTTTGCCAAACTGTAAGGCCGCCTATTCTGGTTCAAACTGTAAAAGTAAACAAGATGTGTGATTAAAAATAACCTTTTTTGGGGCTAAAAAAACTCCATATGCAACAAAGTTTCTATACCAATTAAAGTTTTTTTTTTTCTGAAACTGCAAGTCAGGAGAATCCAAGACCCTGTTAACCTTGGGTGTTTTCACACTTGAAAATCCAGACCTGAAACAAAGTTCATGGGTTGTACAAGGGGTGGTAGGGGTAGGGGTGGTGGTGGTGGCCTAGTGGTAGGATACTTGCCTCTGGACCAAGAGGTCATGGGTTCAAATCCTACCTCCCGCACACCACCACTGGGTTCCTGAGCAAGACCCTTAACCCCAAGTTGCTCCAGGGAGACTGTCCCCTGTAGTTAGGGACTGGAAGTCGCTTTGGATAAAAGCGTCTGCTAAATGCTGTAAATGTATGTTTTAATCTGAGAGTTTAGAAAACACAGTAGCATATACAAAGCTCTTACTCCATGTGCTGATCCATTTTACTGTGAATTAGCAAAACAAACTGTTCTCGGGGCACAAATTAACAAATGAAAGAGGACAAAGTCTCTGAATGTATAGTCTGTGATATGTTAGGCAAGACAAGGATAAAATAATTAAGCAGAAAGAAAAATGTCTCCCCTTCAGATGGTAACGGTTTGTGAATGGCGGCAGACTGGGCTATGGCTGTCTAACATTTGGTGGAGAGGCCAGACTGTCATGGGTGATAAATGAGCAGATGTGATATCCACGCTTGAGTCAAAGGGCCAGTCGGTGACCTTCGCCCTGAGATGCACAGAGCCTTCAGGGCACAGGTGACATTTTCGCCCTCTCCCGGTTTCACTGTATGTGGTTTAGTGCAGCTCTGACCCCCCCTCAGCCTTGTTCTGTCACCTCGTGTCTCAGTGACTTGAACAGCTTTCTCCAGCCTGATCGGCATTGAGAGGTGCTGCGGCGCTGTCACACCTGAGCATCATCACAGCCCTCTGACACATGCTAATGTGCCGAAGAGACGTACTCCCAAAATCTCAGACTCTCACAGTTAGCCCTTTATTGGCTTAGTGACCTATCCATGCTCCACTTACGCGTTCTATTATAGCTACTGCTTCTAGTAGTGGCATAACTATGATCTCGAGGGACGTATATACATCATAATCAGCTGTCTGAGTCAAACAACTGACCAAATAACAAGACGTGCTGTCGTACACATTTTGATAAACCATTTATTTGTACTATTTGAACAGAATATTTTTTAGCTTTGAATATTTTAAACAATAAAGTCATGATATTACTAGACAAGAAGGATGCATTTTTTAACACTAATGCAGTTTGACACATAAAAAAACAAACAAACAAACAAAAAACAATGTTGCATGAATATGATGCATAGCACACATACTTTTAACCAGGAGAATTCCCTCTTTAAAAATATGTAAAGTTTTGTAAAAATATAAAAATATGTAAAACCAGTGTAATATGGTCTAATATTAACCAGTCTTTTTTGTCATTAATATATTGAATTATTACACTATGACTGAGAGTGCTGTGGAAAAAAGACATCTATGTAGAAGCGGTCAAGGAACCAAAGCTAATCTGACTGAAATGTTTTACAGATCTGAAATTATTAATAGCCAAAATGTCCTTGTGTTTTTGCATGTGTGAGATAATTTAACTTTACTGTAACATCCTGTAGGCTACAGTACAAGTGGTTTGAGAGGTTTTTCAGTCATTTTCATTAGCTATTATCATTTCTGTGTAAGTGTAAAACACAGCTAAGACGTTTGAGCAGAATTTAAAAATGTTATCTGTCAAAATTCAGATTCACTTCTCTTTAACTTAGGATGTCAGATAAATGGTGCAGCTTTCAGGTTTGAAATAATTGATTGAAAGATAGAGATTTAATGATAAAAGTCATAAATAATATACTTTTGGAATTTTATTGGGCAGGTAAAATAACAGCTATTTTTTCCCCATGGCCCTTATCAACATTCTAAATCTATTCGGAATATGGTAGTTTTCATAACTTTTAGTGTAATATATTCTTGCAGTACTGTATACATTTAAGACCAAATATTTAGTATTTAGCCATCAATTTTTCAAAGTATTCTGCTCAAATCTGCTTACAAATTACAAAATGTAGTGCAGCATGACATAGACAATACTTATATTTATTAAGTATTCATGAGACTAATTGAGTGGTGAACCACTTATGTCATTGTTTTTACCCTAGTTTCACTTGCTAGTTCAATGAGTTAGATTGACAACACATTATAATTGAGCTTGAATCAAAATCTAGAATGTACATATATACATTACATACATATATAACAGACTCATAGGTCTTCAAATACATCTCGTGATGTGCCAGAACACATCAACAGTGTTATATCTTGCGGTAAGTGTTTTGGGTCTTTCAGCATCAGACCCCCTTGGCCACAAGCAACAGCTTGTGATTAGATGGCACTCACTTGTCCTCAAGGACCTCCTCTCCAGAGCCACGTTTTCACTTTCTCAGCTGCTTCAGCGTTGTACCAAATAGCTTTGCTGCCTCGATGGGCAGGCATCAAGCCTTCCAGCCTTGCGTGTGACAGTCAATTACCAGTCATTTATACTTGGTCTTCTTCCTTTTGTGAGAGATCTCCATACTGTTCTCCATGATGATGACATTTTGGTGCTATCTGAGACTAGGAGGATATCTGGCCTTGGAGTGGTAATGAGAATTTGAAAGGGGAATCTCAGTTGTTTCTAAAGGTCCACTAGGAGCTGCCAGTCCTGGGCAGTCACCAGAATCCCTGTTGCCTTCTTATCTTCTGTCCTGTCTGTAGCTGCTCCCCTGCCTTAAAGGCAAGGAGCACGCTTGGCTGCCACTGCTGATTCCCTTGCTGATGGCTTCTGCAATAAGTTCTGCACCTGGTTATGGTGCCAAATGCATTAGCCCTGGCTGAGTGCTTCTGGGCAGAACCTCATTATGTGCTTCAATCTTCAACCTTTTGCTGAGCACAGTGGACAGTTTGGAAACTCCACTTTAGCTTGAAGAGGTTCGCTAGGTTGGGCAAGATGTCATACACCGCGTGAATCATGAAGGTGATGCACTGTCGCTGTGCCTGTTGGAGATTTGTCCATGTGACTTTATGGTCCGGGGTATGCTCCAATCTCATACCAGCACTTCTGCTTAACCACCGTACCTCTGCTGCAGAACTCACTTCCTCCTGAATCCTTATTTGTTTCACCTTTTCCTTGCCCTTGTTGCACTGTGCTGTTGGGGACATACCCCCAGGAGTCCAGCAGGCTGTGAAGAAGGCAATATCCAGTTCAGGTCATGGACTGAGTGGAGTCCTGTATACAGTTTACAAGAACTGCCCATTGCTACTCAAGTGAATCTGGAAGGAGAGGAAAGGTAGCTGAAAGATTTTCCTCAGCATTGTAGAAAGGCGACTGGCTATCTTTCCCTCAAACAACTACACAGACATAAAAGTGCAAAAGGGAGGAATCCCTGGTGTGTTCTGGCCAGACATGTCCAATATTGCTCTGGCTGCTACTCGTCTACAAAGTCACAATCTCCACCATTGAGACCTAGGAAGGTCAGTGGCCTCCGAAGTCTCAGGAGGTGCCTGGGGTTGTACAGAAGCTTCAGCAACATCATCCTCTATGGGAACAACACAAAGCTCTGCCTGACCTTAGTCTTTACAGCAAGAGTTCAAGGTGACACACACAGGAAAGGTGATGAGTGGGAGTAGTGACCTGTGGTAGAGTGAGGTTGGCAATATTCTTTGCTGGTATATCCATGCCCTGAACTCGCCTGGAAGCAATAGTGATGGTGGTCTGGCTCATTTTGTGAGGCATAGAGCCACACCCATTGGCCAGTCTAGCCAGAACACAACTGGGATTCCTTCCTTTTGCACTCATTTTTCTATGTAGTTGGTTAAGGGGAAGTCAGCCAGCTGCATGTAAGCCAGCCAGCAATGGGCGGTTCTTTTATACAGGACTTCACTCGTTCTAGAAGCTGAACTAGATCCTTCCTTCTTCGCAACATGCTGGACTTCTTTCAGGAATGGCTCCCTGATGTCAAAGTCGTGGGAGATGAGAGGACATGTTATCGTTTATACTCCATGTTTAGTTCCGTTTAGTCCACTGTAACCTCATTTTCTTCTCGTTAGGTGTTAGTGCTGGTTTTTGTTTTGCTTTTATGTTTGTAAATCCCATTACATTCTGTCTGTGTTTTACAGTTTTGTTATAACCATTGGCTCTAGTTTCCACTCATGCACTCCCTTTTAACTGCAGACTAATTTGCATTTTTAGACATGTGCCAGTATTCAAAAATGCAAATTACAAGGGGATTCAAATTTTTCCTTTACTTTGAGGGATTCCTTAATGTTTCCTTCTACGTGATCTGGAAAAAGAATGCCATTAATTAAAATAATGTAATTTAATTTGAATGAAGTATGTTTTACAAAGTCAAAATGTATTTTGTGAATGAAAATTGTTTTGTTTCATATCTGTGATTTGCTGCAAAGTGAAAAAGTGGGTGAACATCCTCTAAGGTGGTGAGCCAATTCTTTTATTGCCAGGGGTTGTCACTTGCTAGAACCAGAAAAATGCAGCATCGTGTAAACATTCGCTTTGAAATCAGTTAGCTATAATATATGAGGCTCCTACAACGTAATCAAATCAGTCAGTTTGATTTGATGCTGTTGCACCAGTCTAAGAAATGCCATAGGTAAAAATCTACTCATTCTTTGTCAGAGGGAAGCAGGTTTCTTTGTTTATTTCTAAGGCACATTATTAGTCTTGAAAATGTGTTCTATCTAGTGAAAGATTTATGAAGAGTTTTACTTTAGATGTGCTTTCATAATCCAGACAGATGCACTGAAAGGATGGTGACGAATTCTTTCTTCCCCGCAGACCAAACAAACAGCAGATGTTGTGTTTTTCCACAGTGGCATTTATTAAAAAGTGAAAGCCAATAATGATAATGATAATAATAATAACAGCATAAAACTCAGAGAAAAAGAACCATGTCCCTTTCGCTCTCTCTCTCTCTCTCTCTCTGAGATGGAGTGAGTGGGGGACAGAAAAGGAGACGCTGAGACATCTTTGTATGGAATTACAATTAGATGCACACAAACACATCAAAGCTGCGATGGAGTTGGCTCGGTCCACAGGAGATAAGTGAGGGGAAACAGAGCCAGTATAATTTCAGGCGTGAATTACTTTCATCATTCACAAACATGCAGGGAGCTATGTAATCACGTTACTGGTTTTACTTTGAAACCAAGCGGCCCTGTTACACGGTATCTGGGGAAATAATGAAGATGGGGTGGGGGCTATTTATTCATTTCATATGGGCCAGATAAGCGGGGCACGTACACATTCTGCACAGATCTTTCACTCATTTTTCTGCACTAAACCAACGGCACTCATTGTGTTGATTTAGAGGTGAAAACCACCATTATAGCAGAAGGGAAATCAAGCAGACAGATCTGGTCCTTGCTGTACACCGTAAAGAAGCTCAATTAGCTTAGTCTACTTCATGTCAGCGGACGTTACATATGGTCTTATTTTCTGCCCAGCATTCTTATTCACCAGTGAAGGCCCTTTTTACCTTTAGGGGCATCGGCTGCAGCAGGGCTCATTGGAAATCAATGGCAAAGGAAGCAGGAGGGAATTGGGGCAGATTAATCATTTCAGAGATCTGTTTGGTGTCGAGGTCGTTGCGGGTGGTTTTCTAATTGTGCTAGCTAATCAGGCCTAACCCAGGGCAGATTAGAGGAGGGAGATTACTGCTTTGCTTTTCGCCTCTTTCCTGACCCAGTCAACTCCCCCTCCCTTTCTTTCCTTCCTCGTTTTTTTCTTTTCAAGAAGCGCTGAAAATAAAGTGCACTCAGGGAGCTCCCAAGGCAGGGAGGCAGCTGGCTTGGAGGTGTGTGCCCGAGTGTGTATGTGTGTCTCTGTGTGTGTTTGTCCTATATTTAGGTTCCGGTGCGCGTGTTCCCTATTCAGACAGCTGTTTGTGTATTCAGACATTTGAGAGTGAAGCAGGGGAATTAAACGCTAACCTCGATAAGGACTGAATCTTTTATACCCAGCGCTCTATTTTCTGCACCTCACTGGCCAGGCCTCCAGATGTGCATTAAGTCTCGGAAAAAAGGTGTAATTTACTTTTGGAGCCAACTGCAGCTTCAGTCCATTGAAAATCTCTCTTTAAGTCCCGAGAACAGGTTTAATCTGTGGTCTTAAAAACAGAAGTAAAAATATCATTTCATGAGCTTAATTAAAGTGTGCCACATGGTTCCTTTCAATCAAACCGAGTACACTTTCTTAGAAAAAAATAAGACTGCCAAGAAGAGTTATTTGCAGTGATGCTATATTAAATCCATTTGGACTCTCTAATGATCTAATAATTTTTGTAAATGAGATGTGCCAGTGCATATAATAATAAAATAAGTTTCAAGAGCTTCCACATAATGAAAAAGTCCAATTAAACTTTACAGTCATACGTTAAAGTTTGTGACCCCCCTGGTCAAATGACATTTGGGCCAGATAAGCGGGGCACGTTTGCTGAGAATACCTTTCTATGTCATGTTTCTGCAAATTTCAGTAGACAATTTAAAACATTGGAATGAATTCAAAGTAAAAAAATCTATTTATAACACTATCAACTCAGCATGGGCTCTGTTAGCTCGAGATATATGTACACATCCTCTATAGCGAACACACTTAAATGTGGCATTTTCCTATAACAGACAGTTTAAAATACTGGAAAAAAACAGCAAAACAAATCATTATTTAGAAGACTGTTTACTCAGCATGAGCTCTGAGCCCAAGATAGAATGTAATTGCATTAAATGTCAGCATATTTTAAGTTTAAACCCAACCAACCTCTCTAAGTTTATTTATTTGAGCGTACGAGGTGGTGCTCTCACACGTACACCCAGGACACATCAGATCACGTTTGTGTAAATGAATGTAATGGCCTCTTTAATGGAGGCAGTTGAGGGTGATGTGTGATGATGGCCTGTCACTACCATGGACCCAGGGAGGCAGCTATGGACTTGGGCAACCAGCCTAAGGGTCGGGGAAACGTCATCGCCGCCCTGTTGCCACAACGATGACAGTCGTTTCTAAATGGAGAAATACAGTAAGATGACTGAATGGAACAAGCCACCATGCAAAATCTCCCTCAAGCTTCAGTACACAAGCTTCTTGTTGCACATAGAGCATCGTGGACATCCGTTTGGGCGTAATTATAGAAAGGTCCACCATATTGCGCATGCTAGTGCACACATATTCCTTACTACTATTCTTAGGAGAGGAGAGTTTGCTATTCTTAAAGGAATAGTTCTGCTTTACACAATTTTCTGCCGAAATGTAGCCGATTAGCCAAGACATGTTTGGATATTTAGCATCGCAATGGAGCTATGAGGCTAATGTAGCTGAAAAAAAAAAAACTTCTAGGATGAAAGCTGCATACCTAATCAGCACCCACTCAAACCATGTTGACTTGTTATGTAATCTTCTATAGACTTGCTTATATGGTTCCTGACTGAAAGAAGCAAACATAGATATCAGAACATGTATTGACTGATCTAAATGTGGACTAAAGGAAAACTGTGTAAATTGTGTGAATTTTTTACCAAACTCTTCCCTCAATGTGGAATGACAAAGCACAAGCCATTACTGACACTAAACACTGTTCTGTTCACATCAGCAGTCATTGATTGAAATATTCAAGCTGCATGCATAAACAATGCGAACATATGCGAAGACTCGCTGACCGATCTGGCCTGCGGCGAACGGCCCACCGTACTGAAATGGAAAACAGGTGCTTTGCAGATGGACATTAAAGATGTTTGGCAGGAGAGCACCTGCTACGAGGCCCACTAACATTTGGATTTCAAATTATATTCAGAGCTTTCTGGCATAATTGAGTTAATACAGTGTGACATTTGCTTCCCTAATAGCAATGTTTTTACTCCTTCCTTTCAGCATACCGCCAGTTTATTACATACATTAACATACTACCTACATTCGTAGCCATTTTATTAGTAACACTAACCATTTAGTGGCACTTTGTAGGTTTACAGTTTATGCCTCAAATACTAACGCTGATATGGCCTGATCCCGAGCCGCATCTGGCACTTACCTGTGGCCCATCTGCTATGTGGAATGAAAGTCCAGATATCTTATCAAATTTATCCATGTTTCCTCATTAGAATGCAATGCTTTATATACATACCCAATACAATTAAAGATCATTACTGTGATGTATGTAATACAGAGGATCGGACGCAGACATACAATGAAACGGATAACTAGAAACTAGAAAAAAGAACGAGGGAACACAACCAGGAAAATCACGTGACTAGACACGTGACATGAGAGAGATACCACGGTTAAGTGACAAATACCAAACTCAAAGACAGGAGTATAAATACATGAGGGTAAATTCAAGACAGCTGGTACAAGGGTGGGCTACAGGTATGCAGCCAGATGTACATGATGCGGGAGGCAGGCTAGGGGTGGAGTTACACGTAAACAGAGACCACATGGGGCACAGAACATGACAGAACATCAACAGAAAACACGTATAAACCTAAACAGAGTCACTGAGTGACAGAGGGAAGCAAGACGAGATGGGGTGAGAATGTTTTATTAATAATAACAATGATCTAATTAGCTCACTAACAAGCATTTCCTGTGTTGAAGTGGGTGTGTTAAAGCAGGAAAACACTCAAATTTGGACTTGGGGTTCCAGGACCAGAGTTGGGAACCCACACACGATGCACCACTGCTCCCCTGATATTACTTGATAAAACCATTCTCATGATAGTGGCATAATAGTGTGTGTGGCCTGGTGTGAGTATTTCAGGCATAGCGGTGCTGAAGCAGTGTCACAGCCATAGAGTCACCTCTGTTTCTGGGGTTCTGGAGGCCCCCACACACTTAAAACATTCAAAAACTGAAAACTTATTTTCTGCCAGCTATTATTTATTTTTCCCAAACAAGGGTCTTCTATTTTTTATTTATTGTATTACAATGCTGTGTTTTTCTTTGTTACTTTTTCTTGTTTCATTGTACACTATATGGACAAAAGTATTGGGACGGCTGACCATTACACCAACAGGGACTTTAAAGACATTATATTTAAATACATAGACTTTAAGTTGGAGTTGGTGCCCCATTTGCATCTGTAACAGCTTCCACTCTTCTTCTGAGGCTTTCCACAAGATTTTGAAGTTTCTATGGGAATTTGTGCCCATTTATTCTGAGCATTTATAAGGTCAGACACTGATGTTGGATGAGAAGGTCTGGATCACAATCTCTGTTCCAGTTCATCCCAAAGCTGCTGGATGGGGTTGAGGTCAGGACTCTGTGTGGGCCAGTCGAGTTCTTCCACACTGAACTCATCCAGCCGTATCTTTATGGAGCTTGCTTTGTGCACTGGGACAGAGTCATGCTGGAATAGTAAACGATCTTGCCCAAACTGAGTCCACAAAGTTGGAAGCATGGCTTGGTCTGCTAAAGAATTAAGCTTGCCCTTCACTGCAAATAAGGGGCCCAAACTCTGAAAAACAGGTGTGTCCCAATACTTTTGTCCATATAGTGTTTGTCGTGGGGGAGACTAGGAATAAATAATGTACAACCATAACCATAATCATGTGCACAGAAATCTATGCATTGTATCATTAAAATAAGTCCAGTTTTTGTGGCCAAGCTTTAGCAAACATTTTTTTTATTTACAGACGATGTTTATATTGATTATTATATCAGGAATCACTCACTGTGAATGAAAGCTGACTGTAATAAAATTGAGTCTACTTGAATCAATCAGTGCAATAAATGAAAGCTATTACTGTCCATATAAATTACACTCTGAGGATGAATGACTAACTCTTTACTCAGACTTGATGTGCTTTCTGACAAATATTAAACATTAAAGTCATTAAAGTAATCAAATACGCCCGTACCTGAAACACCATTTGGACAAACTACACACAGAACAGCTGAACATCTTAATAGTACAACTGTTAATGATAATACCATGATGATTATGATTTCAATATTAATCATAATAATATGGCTGATATGATATATATATGTATATATGTATGTATGTGTGTGTATACTGTTAAAAGTACTGTACATATATATAGGTAAATATATATCCCATGGTAACCCATGGTAACCCATGGTAACCCATGGTAACCCATGGTATACCGTGACAGAGATGAATAGAGTGACAGCTACCAGCTGAACCAGAATGCTGATTTTCAGGTCTGTCTCGTCCTTTGGCTTCTTTGTGGAGCCCAAAGTGCTGCACCTTGTCTCCTCAAACATTCAATAAATTCTTAAACTCATGCTAATTGGCTTTTAATAAAAACAATTTATTAATACTACTCCACTCCCAGTCAGAACTGCGGCTGGGACGGCGTCTCTCGGCCAGGACAGATTAGGTCCCCTCAGCAGAGCAGGGTAATTAAGTGGCCTTGGTGCACCTAAGCTGCAATTAGATTTACTGTTAATCCCTATATGTGCAGGATAACAGCCATGAAGCCTGCTGTGACAGGTTTAATATGTTTAATCATTATTGGCTTGGGTCAGGAGGATTGCTGAAGCACGTCTGTGCAGGGGAATACTGGGGCTCTGAAGCTTTTGATAAATGTAACAGCTGAGGAGTAATGACAGGGTACAATGACAGCCATATAATCAGCTTGTGAATAATTGATTGAAAGTGATGATAGAGCCTGTAAGTGCCTGTATCCAGAGGACACACTTTGACTCGGTTATTTCAGACCAATAATGAGGTGGGTGCCAAAAAATAGAGAGGGGGGGAAAGAGAGAGAGAGAGAGAGAGAGAGAGGAAGCGGGGAGGGGAGAGATCATGGGAGTGATGGGAGAATGGAAATGAAGGCCAGGCTCATATTACATAAAACTTGAGAAGCAACTGAAGCTTTCAGTCCTGGCTATTGTGAAAGAATGCAAAGTGCTCCCTCTGCTGGGCCAAGGTTTCTCTGTTTCTGTGCCTGAAGAGCCATAATGTGCACTCAGGTCTCTCCCTGATCCGATAAAACCCCACTCACTGCCAAGCCCAAGCTTATCCAGCCTGGCTTTTTCAGAATTACTATGTCTAGACTTGTCTCTTCCACATTAAGCGAAGACAGATGAGATAAAGCACTCTAATGGAGATAGTATTGCCGCTTCCAGTAATCAAATGCTCTGTGCTGAGTTTATATACTCCATTAACCTCCCCTCGTTTCAAGAATCATACTGTACGCTTGTTAAAAAGCAATCGTCCGCCTCCCATAAAAAGCCCATTGATCTCTAAAGTCCAATGCAAACTTCCTTAAAGGCAGCTAAAGCTACAGTAGAACTGTAGCTGCACCTAATTATCCTGGGTGCGCTTCTCAAGGCCTTCAACAGATGCAGAGCACTTCACCACACAATCCTAAAATAAGAAAGTGAGACGTACATCCTTTTCTTTCTTTCTTTTTTTTTTTTTAAAGAGATGACTCCATAAAAAAGTCTTTCATATTCTGCAGACGCGCAGATAAAAGATTCATGCGCATTTAAAAAATTCAAGGGAATGTCCTGAACTTGTAGGGAATGCAGAGCCAACATCGATGAATTATTTAAGCCTGGGATGTTAGTGGGACGTTGGGTCTTAAGAGTGTGAAATTGAAATCCAATGGATTCAAAACATCTGCCAGATTTATTTCACGAGCAAACTGTGAACGTTTGTTTCCAGTAACATCATCAAAATCATCATCATCATCATCATCATCATAACTCACCCTTTTAAGTAAATAAGAATAATGATATTGTCTGGATTTAGATGCACTGCAGGCAACAAAGTCACTGTGAGAAAGCCTTTCATTTTTGCTCTCATCCTGAAGCGGCCTGCCGATGTTAGGCAGCGAGAGAATGTGAGCTATTTTTAATCTGCCACTAGAGGGCGCTCATATACTATTAATCCATTAATAGGGGAACAGATCGAATTGGTGGGCACCAAGTGTCCCTAACGTTGTGGAGACAATTAGGTGATTTATGTATTTATTTATTTGCACATTTCATTGGGAAACGTAAACAAGTTTCTGATGTTAAAAGGTGATGTTGTCTCATCCACCCACAAAACTTTCTTTCAACAGTTTTCTGTCTTGATCTTTAGCAACTGTAGACAGGCAGCAATGTTCTTTCTGCCCTGCACACCATTGTTCAGTGTTCTCCTGATGGTGGGCTCATTAACATTGGCTAATGTGAGAGAGGCCTTAAGTTGCCTGGGTACCTTTGTTACCCGGCAGACTCTTACACGTCTTACTCTTGGATCACAACAATGAACTTCCATTTCCATTTGTACAGTCTGTCTAACTGTGGATTGGTGGAATCCAGACTCTTTAGAATTGATTTTGTAATGTTTCAATCAGAAACCTCCTTTGTTTGTGCCATGAGTCACTTCCACAAGATCTGACTTTGATTGATCCTTGTTCTTTAAATAAAACAGGGCACCCACTCACACTTGCTTGTCATGATCGAATGAAAACATCTGACTCTAATTACACCATCACATTAACTGCTAATCAGAAACAGAATCAGAATCAGAAACCTTTAATGATCCTGGAGGAAACTGCTTATCTTACGACACAAAGACAAGAACGATGTAAAATATAGCATATATAGTGAAATATGCTACTTTCAAAATAAACTTTCCAGAAATACTCAGAAAATGTTAAGTACTGTGGTCGGTAAGAGAAGTGCATATAAATACTAAAGATAAATGAATAGAATTACTGCTGAAATTAAGACAAAACGTCATTTTTGCCCATCAGATGTGCAATAATAGATCTTTTTTACTTAACACATAAATGGCACAGTGTGAATTTTTGTCTCCTTTGTTTAATTAGGTTCTCTTTACCTACGCTTTATATGCTTTGTCTACATGTGTGACAATGTGATGATCTTTTAGGTCATATTTATGGAGAAATATAAAAAATCCTAAAGGGTTCACAAATTTCCAGGTGTCACTGTGACTACAGCATTAGAAAACCAAAAAGTCATGAATGATGTGACTCCTGACACTGATGCTTAGTACTGTGGTCAGTAAGAGCAGTGAATATAAATACTAAAGATACACTATATGAACAAAAGTATTGGGAAACACCTCTTAATTCATAGTTTGGGCCAGGCCCTTACAGTGAAGGGCTTAATCTTAATGCTTCAGCAGACCAAGACATTTTCTACAACGCCATGCTTCCAACTTTGTGGACACAGTTTGAGGAAGAACCTTTTCTACTCCAGCATGACTGTGTCTCAGTGCACAAAGCAGCTCCATAAAGACACGGTTGGATGAGTTCAGTGTGGAGGAACTTGACTGGCCACACAGAGCCCTGACCTCAACCCCATCCGGCACCTTTGGGATGAACTGGAACAGAAATTATGAGCCAGACCTTCTTGTCCAACTGTCTGACCTCATAAATGCTCTACAGAGTGAATGGACACAAATTCCCACAGAAACTTCAAAATCTTGTGGAAAGTCTCCTAAACAACATTACTGCTGAAGTTTACCAGTTAACACAAACAGCAATCCTAGAGGTCCAAGCCATAATACAATTCAGAAGAAATCTTTAAAAATGCTTAGTACTTATTACACTATGCCACGTACACAAAATGCTGTGGTCAGTAAGAGAGGTGGATATAAACTAATAAATAAAAAATGTTGACTGCATTAAATGTCTTGTCCTATTGTTTTGTTGCTTGTGTTTTTCTTGCACTCTCTCCTGTGCTGCATGCACTTATGTTGTCTTGTGTTGTTTTTGATTTTGTTCTTTGTGCTCCAGGGTTTTTGAACAATGTTGTTTTCTTTCACTATGTCCGGTCAAAACTGAACTGACAATAAACTGAACCGACAATACTGTACTGTCAGTACTGAACTGACAATAAACTAAATTTACAATAAACTGAACTGAGAAACTGAACTGTCAGTACTGAACTGCCAATAAACTGAATTTACAGTAAACTGAACTGACAATAAACTGAACTGTCAGTACTAACCTGTCAGTACTGAACTGCCAATAAACTGAATTTACAGTAAACTGAACTGACAATACTGTAGGCTACTGTCAGTACTGAACTGACAATAAACAGAACTGACAATACTGAACTGTCAGTACTGAACTTACAATAAACCTACATGACCACTTGATCTTCTGCTCCTCATATGTAACAATGCAAGTGTGTTTTACTGAGTTAGAGAGAAGGTCTAGTCCAGTAGTCAGGGGTCTCTGCAGTGGGACTGAAGTGCAGTGCTGTGTGTTTTCTCCTCCCAGAGAGTGAATCTCAGCAGTGATGATGAAAGCTGATCCGGGCTGGAACTCGTCTGGTCTGTTTTGCTCTCTGCTCCACCTTCTCTCTCCGGCTGTGAGGAAATGAAGGTATGTCGCTGTACAAAACAGACTTCAAACACAGCATTGTTTTTATTGGATCTATTAATTACTTTAGTTGATCGTAAAATGTACAAAAGAGGGAGAAAACTAAAGTAAAAAGTAAAACAAAGTTTAAGACGTGATGGTGACTTCCTTCTCGTGTCGGGTGCTCGGACAGACGTCGCGAGCCCATTTTATTATTTGTTAAGTAGTTAATTAACTATATATTAGTTATTAGCACATATTGGCCTGACGTTCTCGATGTGAGTTAGAGGTGGCGTGTTTGTGTTTATGTGTGTGTCCAGCAGAGGGAGGAAGTGTTTACGGAAGAGCTGCACTTTCACTTCATCCAGACTTTCAAATTGCGTCCGTAAGAAGCGAAAAAACGTGACAGGTGTGTGTTTAGAAGACGCCGGTTCTCCTCGTTTACCATGCATTTCGCCCCAGTCCGCACTGAAAGGAGTGTGGAGGAGGAGGAGGTGCTGCTGCTGGACCTGCTGGAATGTCCTCTGTGCTCGGAGCCTCTGGACGTGACGGCCAAGGTCCTGCCCTGCCAGCACACCTACTGCAAGCAATGCCTCCTGAACCTGGAGGCTTCATCTTCCTCATCAGTAGCTTCAGGCCCTCCCCTGGGCTGTCCGGAGTGCAGTGCCACTTTCTCAGGGAGGGTGGAGGACCTGCCCACCAGCCAGCTGCTGGTCTCGCTCCTGCAGGGTCTCCACAGGGAGCGCCTGGCCACGCCGAGGGACAGGGGAGGAGAGTGTGTGAGCTCCACGGTGGACGAGCTTCTTCAGTCTTCACAACATAAGGGTCAGAGCTCCCAGAGCTCCCAGGGGGTGAGTGCTGCTGTCACGTGGACTGATTTAGACACACTGAGATTTTAAATGACTTTCTTTGGGCTCTTTTATGACTCGCAGTTCATAGTTCCTCTTAGTTACTATTTTAACTTTAATTTCTTCTTACTTTATTTGTACCTGTCCGTCTGCTGACCCGTCTGTCTGTCTGTCCATCCATTTACCTACCTGTCCACGTATACACTCACCTAGCCATCTGATTGTCCGTCTATCTCTTTGTCTGTCTGTCTGTCTGTCTATCTATCTATCTATTAATTTACATACCCGTCCACCTGTCCACCTACCTACCCATCTGTCTGGCGGTCTGTCTCTTTGTCTGTCTGTGTATCTATCTATCTGTCTCTATGTCTATTAATATAACTACCTATCCACCTGACCACCTACCTACTCATCAGTCTGTTTATCTGTCTGTCTGTCCATTTATTCATCCATCCATACATGTATTTATTCATCCATCCAACTAGTAATCTTCGTTTTGCCAGTTTCATTGTCTCATAAGGTTTTTACCGACAATATATTTACCCTGACAGTAAACTACAATTGCCTTGAAGTGGTTTGATAGTGTGGCTCTGAAGTAGTTACAGTGGTTAGAAAGTTGTTACAAATTATGTCTAATTCATGTCACCTCACTCTTATGTGGCCTGTGATGTGACAAACCAAAGCACTGCATTTTCTTTCGATTTCTTTTGTCCTGAAGTGTAAGCTGAGAGTGGAATAAGTGAAAAGCACTGACTGACCATCTATTGACAAGCTTCACATCGTTTCAGTCCGTAATATCAGGGCTGCTTTTCTTGTCTTTATTCTGTTTCTCTTTTTCTACAAACTTGCTTGTTATATCTGTCTCAAAGCTTGTTGTTGACTGTGTCTGTCTGGACCCGATGTCTCTTGGGCCTGGACTGCTTATTAACAAAGCCAGCCCAGCACACTGGGCTTTAGTTCGGTTTAACTAGGTCAGACGTTTTGGGTTTCTGTGGATGTAAGGAACACTGCCGGCATGAGAATTGTATAAAATGTTTTGCAAAACCTTTTTCGATTGCACGCTTCTCATTGTGCATGTGAACTAGTTATACAGTTGACATCATGGTTAAACCGATCATACATGTAAATAACTGCATAGAAAATTGCTGACAATGGGTGCCAGTTCTATTTTCTTTTGTCTTGGCAGTCATTGCTCTTATCTGTGTTTGTTTTTCCAGGTGCTAGCCAAAGCCTTGTACAGCTACCAAGGCAATGGCCCTGGAGCGCTCAGTATGAAGTCCGGCGACATTGTCAGCCTCCGCTGGAGAGTGGATGAAAACTGGTGTTACGGCGATACCAAAGGGAGCAGTGGTTTAATTCCCACCAAAATGGTGCAGGTGTTGAGTGATCAAGTCCAGCCTGTGGCTCTGTGCCGGGCCCTCTTTGACTTTGACTTGAACAGGCTTGATCCTGAGGACAGAAAGGAATGCCTGCCCTTCCAAAAGGTCAGTGTTTATTATTTACTGAGCGGAAAACAACGCTTGCTGTGTCTTACTGCTTGAATTTATTTGACACTTCTACCATTTGTTTAAGGTCAGGCTGATTTGGTGAAAATTTTGTGACTAAAATCAGTTTTAATTTTACGGATCCAAAAACTATGATCACCTCCAATCAATATTAGCCGTTATGTTTACGTTTTTATGGTCAGATTTGAAACAGACTGCAAAACGATAGATGCATTGACTAAGGCATCCACTAGTCGGCACTGTGGGCAACAGTGGACTGAGGAAAATGTCTCAATATGAGCAGTGAAAAGACAGGAGAGAACAGAAATCTGTTTTTTAAAATGCAAAGTACCTGGTTACTTTATAAATACTACATGAGATTCCAATCAAAGCTGTGACTGTGCTTAAACCCAGCATCATACACTGTGCCTCCATTTGACTGAAATGCACTTTTTTGGTAATGAAATGAGTGTTTCTTCACATAGAAGCACTTATCTAACCTAAGCCTAAACCCTATCAGCATAGATGTCATTTCCACATTCTTGACTTTGCCACCAGAAGGACAGTGTGGTGGAAATGAATGTGGTTGAGAAGCCATTTCTGCAATGTTTTGTGAAAAACTGGCATATGATGCATGCCAAAAATTCACCTGTTTAAATTAAAACAGAGAAAATGCAGTAAAACAAATCACGCAACTGCATAATTACATAGATTTCCATTCATTTACACACCTCCATAAAGGCATGGTTGGAAATGACATGAAATCATATCCGCAAAATAAATATTATACACAATATTTATTTTCATATTTCTTCAATAACTACACATGAAAATGTACAGACATGCAGACAACACCCTAAGCAACCCCCCATAAAGACTCTTGTCCCGGGGAATGACAGCCACACTGTGGGACAGCTGTAGTTTGTGTAAAAAAATAATGAATCAGATTAAATCATATAAACTTACATTAAATATTATTATTTTTTTATTATTTCCGTATTACTTTATTTAGGTACATTAAAATGACTCAGATAAATAAAAGCTGTAAACTTTATTCTCATGGCTGGGGTCTAGGTGTGGGACGAGGGCAGATCAGTGATACTGAGGCATGTAAGGATGCTGGAAAAAAAATCATGATGAACAGCAAAAAGTTTCTGAGGTTGATTTATTGTTCGTTTAACAAAAAGAGAGGGAATTGCCTGAAATTAAATACATTTTTAAGAACATGACCTAAGAACATGAACATGTATGTAATCTGAGAACCAACCATAAATGATAATAAAACCTGGTGCTGGAGTGTTTGTGAATCCTTTAGGATTCTCTGAATTCCTGCATAAATCTGACCTTCAGATCCTCATTCAAATCATAAAGGTGGATGAAGAGACAGCAATAAAACAAAATGATATAATTACATAGATTTCCATTCATGTATTGAATGATCTGATGTTATATAAGTGATCTGATATTACATATCTGTACTGTATATCTTTAAAAATATAATACTATATAGTACTGTATTTTTGTCATATTGCCTATCTCCAGTCATGGGGCCGAGCTTCCCAGGACACTAAATGGTTTGTTTTTTTACATGTTTTTTTCCTTCTAGTTTTTGTTGTCTGTTGCCTTCATAGAGCTTTTCCTGTGTTATAACCATATCTGTGTCGTAAAGATAAGGGTCAGAAGGGTTGATATTTTTTGTTATTTAACTATGCTGGTGTAATGGGTTCAGATTCGGCAGCACAGTGTGAACGGCTGAAAGAGAAAAGAACAGGTGGTGACTGTCAGCTTAGCAGTTCCTGTGAAGACTGGCGCACAAGCGTGAAACCACTAACAGCTTACTGATGGATGATTTTCCTCGCATCAGGGATGTCTGTCTGTTACAGTGTAAATGGACGGGACATCAGTTTTGACAGGCCAGCAGAGTAATATAATAGCAATTACTTTGCAATTCCCAAGAGCTACTGGACCGAAGGCCTTAATACTAATAATTTAATTATTTAATTTAATAAAGTAATGTAAAATAATGATTTAATTATTATTTAATAATAATTTTGGAATTTGATGGGTTAAGTGGTCATTTCATAAGCTAGTTTTTGATGCATGTTATTGAATGGAAAGGGATTTACTGAAGAAGAGCTGGTGGAATGTATGATTTGACCCAAACATATTTAATAACCTCACAGAAGGTCCATAATAATGGATTATGCTTTTTATACCCCTGTGGCTTATGTCTCATAAATGACTAATGGAAGTAATGGAATTTACCCTTGGCCTTCTGAAACTATGTACCCCTTGTTATCAGTCTCACTGTAAGGCTGTCCTTTAGAGGGTATTATATAACAGCAGGGACTTGGGCAAGGCTTCCATTAAAGAGCATCCTTGTGAAGTGGGGCTTTTTTGAAAGCAGATGGGATTGGATTTGAGTTAAGGGAAATGAGTTAGGGGCCTGGAGGCACAAAAGGGACATGATATCTCCAGCTCAAAGTGATTTCAGTCAAGAAAACCTCTTCTGGGACACTCGTGCATCTCTAGAACCATGACACGTGGATCTCTCTCGCTTTCTTTTCTGTCACACACACACCACGCATACACACATTTTTGTCTTTCCATCCCTACCCTTCTCTCTCTCTCTTTTGTTTTTGCATCTAGGGAGACCTCATATCTGTCATTAGGCGGGTTGATGAGAACTGGTGTGAAGGGAGACTGAGAGACCGAGTTGGAATCTTTCCTCTGCAGTTTACAGAGGTGAGACTGCCTTGTGTGTTTACACTTTGTGTGGGGAAAGAGGGAGAGGCTGAAATAAACTTGAGGAATTGTTCCTTGCTTCTGTGACTCTTCATGTGTAATGACAGGCTTAGATATGAAACTGTGTATTTGTTCAAGAATTATAATCACTCCGTGACATCCGATTTTTTTTTTTTCACCTGTGTACGGGCGCCTGGTCTATTTTTCTCTAATCTCTATTCAGTACCATATTTAGCAATCTGTAGCAGCGTTATCTAAGAAACCCCAGCACTACACTGTTGGCAGCTGGATTTAGGTCATATAAATGAAATGACAAGCCAAATTATCTGACGCACAGCCAAAAACCAATACAGCAGCCAGTTTTCCACTTGCTTAAGGGCTGCTGAAAGTTGTGGGGGTTCTACAATATATGGATAAAAGTATTGGGATGCGTGAACATTACACCAACAGGGACTTTAATGACACTGTATTCAAATACATAAACTTTAATGTGGAGTTGGTCCCCCTTTGCAGCTATAACAGCTTCCACTCTTCCACAAGATTTTGGCGTTTCTGTGGGAATTCGTGCCCATTCATTCTGTAGTGCGTTTATGAGGTCAGACACTGATGTTGGACGAGAAGGCCTGACTCACAATCTCCATTCCAGTTCATCCCAAAGGTGTTGGATGGGGTTGAGGTCAGGGC
>JBBJLS010000128.1:1586774-1596852 GCA_037577275.1 Bryconaethiops microstoma
TTGGACGAGAAGGCCTGGCTCACAATCTCCATTCCAGTTCATCCCAAAGGTGTTGGATGGGGTTGAGGTCAGGACTCATCCAACCGTGTCTTTATGGAGCTGCTTTGTGCACTGGAGCACAGTCATGCTGGAACAGGAAAGGTTCTTCCACAAATTGGGTCCATAAAATCAGAAGCATGGCGTTGTCCAAAATGTCTTGGTCACATGTAGTGTATGTATTTAACAGATTTTTTCACTTCTTATAGGTTTAAATACCTTAATGTTGTGAAATTAAAGTGACATTCTGCACTTTAATTTCATACTCAAATCCAATGTGCTAGAAATACAGGACCAAAAATACACAAATGTTTTGACACTAATCAATTACTTACAGCAATGGATCTGCTGTTTGTCAGATAAAAGAGGCTGCTTCCCTCTCGGCGAGCTTCAGTGAGCCTGCTGTCTCCATGCTGGCCAGCCAGCCGTAAAGGCGCAGTAATGCTTTCCTTGCTTTGGTGGCATAACAGCACATCAGTGTAGAGGGGAGAGTGAGCATCAGTTGTGTGTGTGTGTGTGTGGAGCGCTGCAGCAGTCTTTCTCTCTCTCTCGCTCTCTCTCTCTCTCTCTCTCATATTCTCTTTCTTCTGAAGCTCACAGTAGCAGGAGCATCAACAGCAGCAGCAGTAGCAGCAGGTTTCCTGTCTCTTGGTCAAGGCTGATAGGGCTGACTAGAGAGAGGGGGCCAAGCAACAAAATTGTGATTAATGGCTATGTGCATCCATCTTACTTAAAAACAAAACAAACAAAAAAAACTTCCTACTGGACTCCAGCACAGAGAGGTAAGGTGTTAGGTAAAGTGGCACAGGCAGCGGAAGCAAGCCTCTGTATCCATTGTCTTTTTAATATCTCTTTATCTTTTTTTTGTCCCCAGCCAAATCCGACGGCTCTCATACGCCTGGGGAGAAGCAAAGGCAGTGACGGTGCGGAATCTCTTCCACAGAACACCAGACGAAGCAGTCACAGGTTCTCCGGGACCACCAGGCCTCCCCAGGTCACCCTCCTGAACAGCCTCAACAGTCACCCTCTCAACGGCCACCTCCGCATCCAGCATCCCCAATACAGCGGCCCCGCAGCGCCACCTGCCCCGGGCAAACCTGCCCAGCTCACAGCAGCCTCCAGACAGCGTTCTGGAAGTGCTCGCAGAAGCCTGACGAAGGTGAGCGTGAGGGGGCTGTTTGTCATTGGCAGCAGGCAGGTGCACACCACCTGTTTGTTTGTTTGTTTGTTTGTTTGTTAGGGTATGCTCGTTTCAAACAAGTAGTAATTCTTCGGTAGTGGCATGTATAATTCATGGCAGTGTTTTCCAGTTTGACATGGTCTTTCTAGTAGATTCATAAATTCAGAGTAGCTGGTCAAGAAGTCAAAAACTATTGCTTAGGCAGAAGTTGTGGCTATCACATAATGCACGATTAGTGACGTATTCAAAGGTTAGTGCGAAAAACAGACATTGATTAGTGTATATATCAGTAATGTTGGTTATGTGCATTTAGGGTCAGTTATTGTATTTTGTGTGCTGGGAACAGTAAGCAGTTTGATTACGTTGGAGCTGGAATTTATTCTGTTCAAGTGATCAGGTGATTCAAACAGTGCCTGTGTTCATGTGCGCACTGTCTGAGATTGCAGGAACTTTTTCTACGTCTCTAAAAAGATAAGTGCTTAATTATTGACAGCTCTCCAGGTGAACGAGATACAGACGCAAGCCGGCTGCGTACAACCTGCGTGTTCTGTTTGAAAATAACAGAAAAGTGAAAGGAAGAAAATTCATTATAGTTTTATATTTTATGCTGCCTGGTTATGATATTTTAGTGCAGTTTTGAAGCTAAAAATTCTCCCTCCTCTGTTGCTGCTCAATAAGCTCATGACTCATATCATGGTTATGTAAGCCCCCCCCCATCTGGTTGAGAGGCTCATTCCTCTCAGCTGAGCAGTGACTCCCTCACTTTCTCCCTCTCCCTCTCTCTTTCTCTCTCTCTCTCTCTCTCTCTCTCTCTCTCTCTTTCTGTCTCTCTGTGTCTGTCTCTCCACCTTCCTGTGCATGGGATGCACCATTAATAGCTGACCGGGCGATTGTGGGCCACATAATTGCGCACAGAAGACTCGGCCTGCCTCGGACTCTGACCTGCCCGTAGGCCAGTTAGTGACTTCTTTTTATTCTCCCCTTCTCATGGGTTGCGCAACACCCTGTAAAAGCAGGCACATCTCTCTCTCTCCCTCTCTCTCTCTCTGTTTTTCATTCTTTCCCTCTCCTTCTGTTGCTGCGTCACCAAATCTTGTTCTACAGTCTTCTTAAGTGGGAGCATGAGAAAAAAGATAGTGTCCTGAAAGACAAAGAGAAAACCGCTCATTAATGTAAGTTGTTTAATGTAAAAGAATTTATACAAAGAACATTTGGGCTGTTGGTTCTTTTGTAACACAGTATAATGAGCACCTGGCATTTTCTAATGTGTTGAGTGGAGAGAAAAATATGTTCTGACAGAGATTTTGATATATATTACTAATAAATAATATATTTCAAAGTTCTTTTAGCATTTTATTCTTAATGTTTAGATTTTACTGATCAAATATTTCCCACTACTATCTTATTCTAAGCTGCTTTCTAAAGCGGATGGATTCTCAGGCATGTCAGCATGACTGATGTAGGAGGATGAAGCCTCTTCTAGTGCAAATTCAAATTCAGCCCACCCAAAGAGAACACAACCAGCCGTATTAAACAATGCCTGGTCACGATCAGCACACAGAGCTGCTGAGATTTGAACCAGTGTGGTAGTGGCAGAGTTCACTTTTGCATTGTTAAGCTGTGAAACTACAGAGTGAGTCACTGGGAGATAATTCCTAATCACATAGTCTCATGTCAAGCATTATGCATGGCACTTCTTTGATGGCCCTTGCACCGTCAATGTGCTAGAATCATCCGCCAGATGCTGTTAGTGTTTGCGAGTGCCGTGTGCGCTGAACCGGCCAACAAGCAACAGGCTAGATGAGCTGAGATGGGGTCAAAGTGCAAACACAGTCTTATCACGCAGGTCATCTGAAGCTGACAGCACGTGAGGAACAGCGCTACCTCTGTCTGTTCGCATCAGACCGCTGCCACCATGCACTCCGTCATTTCTGGTTGTGAAGTCAATAATGTCACATCATAAGATAAGTGTTGGCTGGAGGCCTTGGTTGAAGCTGGGGATTCTCTAACAAAACAAGATTTGTTAGATAGAGACCATTCTTAGATTCCTAGAAGAATTTCTAGTAAGCAATTTGGAGATCTGTTTGCATGATGAATTCTGTCACATAATATTTGTGGCTGTACTTCTAGAGCATTCAACAACTACATAAAAAGCCTATAATCAACAGTTCTTGATGTATAGTAACTGATTAACCTGTGTAGTAACAAGTAGCTGATGTCTTATTGTGTCTTATTCTAACTTATTATCTTATTCTAACAGCTTAGTTTACCAATGTTTACTGTTTTGCTGTTATGTATAGTATATGGCAACTTGTCTGCAAACCTCAGGAAAACTAAAAATAATGATCAGGGCTGGGAATGATAATTAACATAGATTCTGAATTGATTAATAACAAATAGTTCAGGGTAGTAGAAAGTTCATATGGAAGAGCTATTTAATCACCTACATTCAAATTTAACTAAGAAGCTTGTTATTGATAAATGCAGGGAAAATCATAATGTAAGCTATAGAAGTAAAAAACAGATGCGGAGTCACTGGTTATATGGAATCAAAATTGAACCATGAGGTGTTTACAGATTCCCACCCTTAACCGTGATAGTCAGTGGGCATTGTAAAAATGTCGTCTAGTATTGTGATGTTATATTTTTGACGTATCACCCACCCTTGCTTTTTAGTTATGAAAGGAAGTACAAGGAGCAGACATTTGCCCTTGAAAGCGATCACTCGTTTCCGAGATCAGCAGTGCTGACTTCTTCTCCAGTTACTTCTGCTCCATAGCACTGCTACACAAAGCACTTTTCGTAGAGACTGAAATAGCAGCATCGTGAGCTTGGTTCTCCCTTAAACCTCTCTAAGCCGCCTCTCGCTGTGCAGCTTTACTTTGGTTACTGATCTTAAATTACATGTGCTGTGGGAGGTAAAGACATCGCAAGACTTTTTTGTGACGATTTGGTGAGATGTTATCAGAATTGTGAAGATCACAGTAGGGCTAATCTGATTGGCTTCTGGTTGCATCAGGAGGCAAACTAAAAGTAACACAGCAATGATAATAGTGTGGGGAATTGCGAAGACTAGATTTGAGTCACTGAAAAATACCTATGACTCAAGTTCTATTCTCAGCTCTCACAGTTGTTCCTCCTTAACAGTTTGCAACCACACCTTGGGACAAGCCGTGGCCTGGGGCCATTTCCTGATTGAGTCAGCTCTTTAGTGCTGTATAAGCTTGTCAGAGATGTTTAGCATTTTCTTATATAACTAAACTGTTGGGGGGGTGGGGATTTTGAATTATTGTGAAACATTATCATACATTATGCCATGAATTTCAAATATCGGATCTGGGACTAAAATTAGGCTTGTTCCCACTAAAATGTTTTATACAAACAAGTGTTGATTTGTTATTTGTCATATTAATGATTCAAATTGGTGCTGATGTACGATAATTGGAGCAGTGGGACTGTTTTCATGCTGGAGTGCAAAATCACTTTGTTGTTCTAAAATTGCTATCATGATACGGTATTTAGCTTTATGAAACATAATATGAGAAGATACATAGTTGTTGTTTTTTTTACGGTACAAGAGATACAAATTTTGTCACTGATACCGATTTTAAGGAGGTAAAAATGAACCATAATTCAGTCTGAAAAACTCCAGTTTTTGTTTTTTGTTTGTTTGTTAAGCTTGTTGCAATGATTACCTAATTGCCTGATTGCAACTATTACTTAATAGTTGCATGCAATGAATTCACAGTTATAGGAGAATTAATCATCAGCTAAAATGTTATGCTTAAAACAGGCCTAGTTGTTGTTGAAACCAGTCTCATATTAATAATTGTGGTTTTCCTGGCTTGACATTTTAGTAGATATCATTGGTGCTTTTTCAGCATGACTTTTGCTGACTTTTGCTTTACTACAACCTTCCTTTATGACCTGTTAGACCTATGTTTGCATAAAGCAGCACTAAAATTGTTTGTTTTATATCTGTTTTTTCCCATAGGTTGAAAGGAAGATGAATGGTGAAGTTCCACCAACCATTACTATGGCTCTAATCAATCCTCAGGCCCTTCCACCACCCCCTGAGAGCAAACAGTCTTCCACCCAGCAGCTCTCAATCAGTGTGTAAGTATCTCCAAGTAAAACCCCTTCCTGGTTTGGTTTCTAATCTTAGATTTCTATTCTAATCTCTTTCTCCAACATTAATCTCAACCCACATGTTCTAATATTCTGCTGCTGAACACCTACACGTGTTGCATCACCAGTCTTTGTGCTGGAGCAAAACTCTGGAGTCAAGTAAATCATCAAGAATGTGGTCGAGCATGTATGCCACTGAAAGACTACTGCTAATCTTTACTGCAGTAACTGTCCATTGGCTTCTATTATACGTATTATAAGTTTTCTGTTCTTATCTAAGTACAAAGCAAAGCACTGACATTGTTACCTGACAGCAGGTTTAAAACTGATGAAATATTCCTCAGTTGTTACTTCTCTTATTTGCTCCAAACGGTCACAAATTCGTTGCCCTGAGCATCTTTAAAATAAGATGGTTGTCAGGGCAACACAGGCTTAGTGTCATTACATTACATTACATTATATTCATTTGGCAGACATGGCAGAAGTGACTTACAATATGAGGAAACAAGTTTCAGGACAGTGTGAGAACCAGAGGAGAGTGCTAAGCACCAAAATCCTAATGTAGGGAGTAGTGCAAGAAAATAGTGCATCTGGAGATACTATCTGAAAAGAGATACGTTCTGAAAGTCCTCAGGAGGCTTTTAACGATAGAATGGGAGTCTGATGCTCTGGTCACCTTTGGCAGCTCATTTCACCATCGGGAACCACAAAAGAGAAGAGTCTGGACTGGGTTTGCCTTGTGTGTAGGGATGGCAGAGCCAGCCGGACAGAGGAAATGAGCAGGAACATAAGCCTGAATGATGGGATGGAGGTAGCTGCGTACAGACCTAGATTTCATTCTGTAGGCAAGAGTTGGCGACTTGAATTTAATTCCGGCAGTCGTGGGTAGCTAATGTAGGTCAATTAGCAGTGCGGTGACATGCAACCTTTCAAGTTATCATTTGACGGAAATCACTTGTCTGCAAATCCTGGATGATAACTTATGTCATTGTGGCTTTTCTTGTGGTTGAGCAACACTTCAGTATGAAACTGTAATCTCTATTTAGGTGTGCTGCGCTGTACTCGTACACCCCCCATCGCCCTGAAGAGCTGGAACTGAGGAAGGGTGAAATGGTAGGTGTTTATGGGAAGTTCAAGGAGGGCTGGTTACGTGGTCTCTCGCTCCGAACTGGCAAAGTGGGCATCCTACCTGCCAACTACGTCACACCTGTGCTCAGGTAAAAGAATACTTGTTCCCCCATGTTTTTTCAATGGAATGTGTAATCTCACATTCCACTGAAAAAAAACAGTCAGCAGCCTCAAAGCTAACTCAAAGTAACTCAAAGCTTTGTTCTCATCTTTGTCCTGCATTTTGGATGTCCAACAGCCACTTGTAATCTCTTGGTGGGGCCTGTTTAAATTCTTTGACGTATTCTGGAATGTACACCTATTGTGCTGTGTTGATTTGTTTCTTGCAGAACGTCTGCAAGGTTCCTTGAACCCCCAAAGCCTGCTGTGCCCATTACAAGTTCTGCTGTGTCTATGAAGAGGTACACACCCCAGAAGCCCCAGGCTGTGGTTCTAGCCCTGGATAAAGTAAAGACTGATGGGACTTCTGCTGCCCCAGTAATTGCCATGCCGCCTCAGCCAGCCATATCATCTGGCGGTGCAACAAGAGCTCCTCAGGCAGGAGGCAAGCCAGGCTGGGATACGGTCAGACGGGCCTTCCAGCCCTCACACAGAGGTGAGGACCACAGAGCTGTAACATGCAGCATCTGTTGGGGTTGGGGGAGGACAACTTAGGATCTACAAATAGGGATGGGCAATGTATACCGCAAAACATACATCCCGTATACTAGGTCAAATTCACAATACAGCTTCAGAAAAAAATAAAAGACCACAATTTATTTTCAAATCAGCATCTCTAAGAGTAGGACAACCATTCAATGCCCGTATCTGTGAAATTCCTACACAAGCACCTCATTTTGCTTTTTGAGGTACTTATTAGTGATCATCTGAATCACATCATCTTTAATGAGGGAAAGTATAAAAACACTGCTGTAATCAACACTCTCCTCTCACAATGTGACCAGTTGGATGGCAAAACACTACTAGAAGTACGTCAATGGTAATTATTGCTATAATTATTATTATAAGAGTGAACATTTGAATTATTCAAGTCAAGTTCTTTAAACACTGCATCATTTCCCTTATTTTGATGTTTTGTCATTTCCTTTAAAATTATGCAATATTTTTATTTGGAAATTAGGGGATATGTTGTGAGCAGTTCCTAAAAAGGCAAAGCTGTTCAGTTCAATACTTGCACCTGTAAAAGATAAAACCTGTGAAACTGAACATTTTTTTCCAGAGCTGTATATCATAGTTTTTTTTCTAACACAATTCAAAGCAAACCAAAGCTATAACTCTATCCAGAAGCTACATGTACAATTGAACAATTATTATTATCATGTTTCACATCTGGCACAGCACTACATCCAATTAAACAGGACAAGTCATATTCTTGGCCCACCATTGTCAAGAACCAAACCTCTTTGAGACTTTAGGATTTGAACCCACCATCTCCCAACAATTATGGAAAACATTAGAAAGCTACACCACTTCTAAAACCTTTTAATGGAACAATCAGTTAGTCAGTGTTGTAGATCTACTGACAGTACCCACAATATGCTGAGAAAAGATTGAGACATAATTTATCACAATAATTTTGTTCTCTCATATCGCCCACTTTATTATAATGATAGTATAAATAGAAAGTTTTATTCATATAACAGATTTCACAAATCAGTGTTGTTGCTTAATAGTCTGCCCCAACCCAAATTATATGTGAAAAATTGTTTTATACATATAGCAATATATAGTATGTATATAGAAGTATATTTCCATTTGAAGTAGATATGTATTCAGTTCATTCTGTTTTCTAGGGTCACCACATCGTGGCAGCTACCATTCCCAAAATGCTGCTCCTTGCTTTCAACCGCCCCCTCAGGATCTGGGACAGATCTATGGTTTTGGCCGCTCCCCTGTTCTACCCAGGAAGAGGAATGGTTTGTTTACAAATCCCATCAGGCCGCAGCATTGGACTAATGAAGGACTGACACCCTCTGCTGGTGGCTACTATACAATGGATGCCAAATTTTCTAAAGAAAACTCCATGGTTCCTCAGTCCATTCTGGTAAAGCCAGATTCGCATAGGCACAACACAGAAAAGGTAAACAGAAGTGTATTTAATAAAAAAAATAAAAAAAAATATTTAATTTTTGTTTACATTACGTTCATATGTGGTAGCATGTATATAGTACTGTGCAAAGGTCCTGAGCCACCACTTATTTCTTCATATTTTGCTTCCAAAGGGCCAGACTTTCTTGTACTTTTTAGTCTTGGGGAATAGTTCTTCAGGCTTTCTTCCTAAAGGACTTTCAAAGTTTTTGGCTCACATTATCAGTCTAGTCCCTGTATCTGACCAGTTACGTGTTTTTTGTTTGTTAAGCCACCCATTGACCTACATACGAATCCTTTAAGCATATCAAAGCCATCTAACTGAAGTCCTGAACCAGTGAAGAAACAGGTGCAGATGATAATAGATGATCAGGGGGTGATCAGTATACTGGTGGTGCTGAATGCTAAGTGGTTGGTACTCCTTTATCAAGGCACCTTGTATCTTTAGGCACTTTGCAACCTTTGTACCCATTTCTTTAATTTAATCTATTCAGTATGCCAAAGACAGTTTGACAGGCACAAAATATTAATTTTGCAACAACAAAGTGATTCAAAGAAATGAAGGGTGGCGGCTAAAAACCTTTGCACAGTGCACTGACTACAATTTGGGTAAGGGGTAAGTTTTAAATAACACAATACACGTACGCGCGCACACACACACACACACACACACACACACACACACACACACACACACACACACACACACACACACTGTGTTGTGTTTAAAACTTCAGCCTTACCAAATGTCAAGCAGCCAAAACATGCTTGGAGTCTGAAGTTTGCTTTTTTAATTTTGCACTGGAGCTCAGGAGCTACAAGACTAATGAAGCTAACAAGTAGTGGAAGCTTAAAAACATGGTTTAACATTGTGCAACAATCATACCTACATGACCCGTAATCCATTCTGAATAGTTGTCTCAAATAGACTCGTAAGGGATTTCAGACACTATGACATACTAGCTATAAAAATGCTATAAAGTACTTCACATTCTACTTTACTCCCTAATGGTTGGGGAGCTGCCTCTGCGATCTGAAGGCCATGTCTTCACACGCTGCTCCCCGGGTGCTACTTCGGCAGCTGCCCACTGATTCAGTTGGTGAATGGGTTAAATGCAGAGAAAGAATTTCACGTTGTTCACACTGTGCCCCTTATTTTTACAATAATAAATAAACAAAATATACAATAAATTACAAATAAATAAATACTTTTACAATCTAAACAGCTGTATTGAACCCGGGTATTTTGTCCATACTTTTGTACATTTTTATAGACAACAAAACACTGTGTGTTATATTTTTATATAACACACAGTGTCAGCCATAATAGCATGTTTGTTTATGGGACATCACTCAACAACAACAACCTGGTTTAAGCTTCCCCTACCTCTTAACGATATTAGATGCATAGCTACAGTGCAAAACTAAAGAAACTAAACTGATACAGCAAACATGTCTTGGCTGATCAACTGATCAGTGACTAAGCTCACCAAATCAGTTGAGAGGAAATATCAGAAA
>JBBJLS010000128.1:1605051-1622930 GCA_037577275.1 Bryconaethiops microstoma
TGTGTGTGTATGTGTGTGTATGTGTGTGTGTATGTGTGTGTGTGTGTGTGTGTGTGTGTGTGTGTGTGTGTGTGTGTGTGTCTGTACATATATATATATATATATATATATATATATATATATCATGTTAAGATCTTTTGTCTCTTGGATAGCTTCATGTGTAGACTAATTACCTTATTTGACATCGTGTATAACATTTGAAAGATAATGCTATGCTGAACCTGCTTCAGTATTCTCACTGTAGATCTACACTTGTTTGGCTTTCTGCAGGAGAGGAAATCTCAGGGTCAGAGGGAAGTGGGTCTGAAGAGATGGATGAAGGGGAGGATGAGGCTGCAGATGGTGGAGAGAGGCCCAGAAAACGCCGAGGTTAGAGTTCTGCTATCATTCCCCTCTAAAAAGCGTATACTATTAATAGTTTACTAGCACTATATTCAGTGTTGTGATGTGGTCTGAGGTCAGTGTTGTCTGTCCGCAGGTGATGTTTCACACTTTTGCTCAGACAAGCCAGTGAAGTGACATTTAAGGGGGATTTTTATCCAAAAATTAACTTAAGACATCATGACACTAGACTAAATGTTGACATAAGATTACATTTATGGTCCAGTTTTCTTTTCATCATTGCTTTAGCATCCCTTTTATACATGTGAAGTTTATTTTCACTTGTTTGTTGCACAGAAAGTATACCGAAACCAGCACACTAGCTATGAAACTAAGGCATATATAATGATTGCATGTGCTACTATTTAGTGAACACCTTAAAATACTCATTCATTCAGTACCGTAAGGATATTACAATTAAGAACTGTTATTGTGCTTGTGGCTGGTCATTGTGAGCTGGATCTGTGCCATGTATAATTGTTGCACCATATTTTGGCTTAAAAGTAGTTATAAAATAAATGAAACTGCAAAATTGTTTTTAAAAACCCTGAAAACTTGTAAAAATGTATTGTACTATTTTAAAACTTGTGCCAAAGTGGTTTGTTTACTGAAAAAAGTAAAACTTGAAGGTTAGTGGCTTTCACATGTTCCAAGACCATCCAGAAAGGCAATTTCTTGTGAAATGCTAATAGTAAAGGTAGAGTTTCTGTCAGAATGAAAGTGAATTGCCTTTTCCCTTAACATGTCACAGTTGGATTTACCCAAATTAGCCTTTCCTGACCAAGATTATAATGAGATAATATGTCTTCATCAGGCTTCCAAAAGCATGGTGCTATACCACTGAAACTGCTGTGCGTCAGGGTAGTTTAGAGAGTAAGCCACATCCTTTGAAAATTAACGGCTTTGTCTCTGTGTATCCCCTAGATCTATTTCTGTTCTATGCTCTTTGTATCTCTTTGTCCTTTCTGTGCCATGTGCCACTGCTTTTGCAGCTTCTCTTTCTCTGTGTTGCAGACAGTGGCAGCGGCAGTAGTTCAGGTTCTGCCTGCTCTGTAATGCAGTACTCTGAGGGGAAAACTCAGACTAGTGAGTGGGATCGGTGTTTCAGTAACCAGCAATCCCACTTTTCCCCTCTAACTTATACTTAACAGTCCTAAGCTGTTTTCACTTATGAACTCTGGCCAATGTCTGGAGAATCAGGTCCGGACATTGTCTGCAGTTGCCCTTTCACACATGTAGCACACAGCAGCAGATTTTCCCACGACGAGTGCATTATCACCTATTGGAAATACTCTGTGTGGTTTCTGCGAGGAGTGGCGACTTTGTCTGATAATACTGGCGCCCGCCCTCAACGTCAGAATTTCCCGAATCTTTTTGTCTCTCCATTTAGACATTTTGTTCGTGTCTGTGTTAATGACCCTTCTTCAACCTTGAGTTTGTTTTCTTTTGGTTTCATGCCAGTTGCATAGTAGCAGAATCAGCACACCCACTTGATTGCTGTGGATTCTTCGGAAAATTACTTGCTCTATTCATACATTATCATTACGTAGACTTTGTACTGGGTCTGGAAGGGTACAATTTGTTGAATGCCTGGTCCGTCTGATTTTAAACATTTGCATTGACACATACGGTTTCTTCGGGTAATGTTGAGAAAGGTTAAGGGTCGCAGTGCCTGTGTGAAAGGGGCTCTAATCTCACCCAGCCCATAACCCTCCACCTTTGCCATCACCTATGGAAACCCTTCAAACCTCTTGTTCCCCGCTATACACTGACCCTAGCAAACATTTGAGAAGCCCGTTGTCCAATCTTGCACATCAGAGTCACACCATGACCACATTGTGACTGCACACCGAAAGTGTCACACCACTTTTGTAGATCCTCACACGCATCAGGATGTAGAGAGCCGCAAATAGGAAGAGGTATATCCTTTTCTTCAAGGGTAGTCTGTGTCCTCTAAAGGTGGGCCAGCATCATTTCCATTTAACATGTTATACCTACCAATTTAACCTAATAGAGTACTTAAAATATCTGAATGTCTATTGATGTTAATTTTACAGTTAAATGAACATTTAAGGTTAATTATTTCACACAGTGTACGGAATTATTTTTATCCATGTAAAAAAAAAAGTTCAGATTGAATTATGTTCTTTTAAAGGGCCCACACCTTATAAAAATCCTATAAGTGTTTTATATAAATTACAAGAAACATGTGGGATATGAGCACTTAACACTGACTTAAATGAAATTTACAAGACTAAACTCTATGTCTCTAAGTTATTTGTCTTAGCTTCTATATATCAAAACCTTTTCCTCAGTACAGTGGATATTGCTCAATTGATTCAACTTCACTTTTGCTAACTCTGCATCCTGTGATTGCATGTCAAGTGTTAATCACTGCTACCGCTAAACTGCAATAAACAAGTAATAATAGAACAAAAATAACATTTCCTTCAATTAATCATCACATCTACTCCTGTAATGGTCTGCATGGACAGTGTAAGGGTATACGGTATTTGGACACTATTGTTTTTATTCTTTTATCTACTTCCAGTTCATATATCCACATCAGAATTGCACACAATGTCTTTTGACAAAAAAAAAAGGGAAAGTATTTAATTACTATATTTAAATAAATAAAAAAAAATAGAAGTGCCTTTTTTTTTTTTACATATTAATAACATAAAATGATGTTTAGCATCTGCGCATCGCACCTAATGTCATTATAAAAGATGTAGCTTTTGGTTGGGATGATTAAATGCAAGTAAGTAGCAGTCATGATGAAGGTGAAGGAGCTTCCCAATGTTTTCCCAGTGTTTCTGCACACTCCTTCCCTTCCTCTTAGTCAAATCAAAATCGCATACCAGAATTCAGATGGGATTTTTGAGTCTTATCAGAGGGACCCTTATAACCTTGCAAAATATAATACATTTAATAGGAAGGAGACAAAACTAATCCATAATGCTGCGAGAGCTAATCATTCACTTTTTACTGTAGATGACCCAAAGCTGTAGCTAACAGTAATTAATACTGATGTTATTTGCGATGTTTGATTACTTTTTGTGTATCAATTTCATTGATCATATTCATTAAACCTTTGTATTTATAAGTACAAAGTAAAAATGTACATTTCAAGTGGATATATGCACTAGAAGTATTTAAAATAGGTAACAAAAGTGACTGAGTGTTTCCCCACACTGTAAACGAAAAATTTAAACCGCTTAAACAGCAGACACTTCAAATGTAGGTCACTTGATGGTGTCTATAGACAGGATGTCCAAATATGATTTTACCTCTTTAGGATAATACAGTCCACGTTCTAAGCACGCTCGCTTTCTTTCTGATTGTGCTTGCCATTCCTGCTGACTCACTGTGTTTGTGGGGGTCGCATATCTATGTCTGAATCAGTTAACCTCACATATCCGATTAAGATCTTTTTGTAATGATCTGATCTGTTTCTTTCCTTTTCCGATGCAATGTGATGACCTTCTGAATTGATTTTCACCCTAAATTCAAGATCAAAGAGGTTGGTGTAATAGTCTTTTCAGGAACCCAACCTCCTGTCCCCTTTAAACGGAATGTCCTGTAAAAGTGACCTTTCTTAAAAGGAACCATGGCTAGTAAGACATGTAGACCTTGATGTGCGGAAAATATCTCAAACTTTTAAAATGTGTGTTTACTTGAGATACATGACATGTTTTACACCTGCAATATAAGTCCAATAGATGACAATAAATAGTTGCAGTAACTGGATGAAAAACTCCAGGGGATGTGCCTTTTTAACTTGTCTCTCAGGGTAATGTGAAAAGAAACCAATATTGTATGTTTTTTACGAATTATTTTAATCATTAAGGTATTGAATTTTACATTCAGATTGTCCTACTAGTTGCCGTTCCTTTTAAGTCAAAATACTGAAAAGCACTCAGGCAAGTAGGTGTTCAGTTTGGGTGGTGTTCATTGTCAGTATTACAAATGATTTTCAAAGTGTGTAGTAAAAAAGACAAATCTCTAAGAGTGAAATGTTAACTTTAGTGTCCATTTTAATGTGTTTTAAGTAAACACCCTGCCATAAAATCTGTTTGCCCATTAAAGATTAAGCAATCTCTTAAACAAAAGGTGCTTTTTGTGATGCCAAAGATGAACCACTTTTGTTTTCCTGAAGAACATTTCAATGGATGGTCATTAAAAGAACCACTTTTGTAGCTGAGATGTATAAAGAACCTTAAATTGGTTAATAACGTTTACATTCGGTGACAGTTATATAAACCTTCAGATAGTTCTTCACACTCAATCATATCATTTACAGAAATGGTTCTTCTGTGGCATCACATGAAGAACCCTTTGTGGAATTTAGGTTAAGGCTGAAGTTAGCAGCTTATAAATTCAGCTTTTGCCTTAAAATGATTTTGCTGATTAAACTAATTTATTGAAATGATTGTGTCCCACTGGCAACAGGGAAGAAGAAGGTATCTCCAGACAAGATGGTGGAGATGCAGGCAAAGATTGAAGAGGAACGCAAGGCCCTGGAGGCCAAGCTGGACATGGAGGAGGAGGAGAGGAACAAAGCACGAGCAGAGCTAGAGAAAAGAGAAAAGGACCTTCTCAAAGCGCAGTACGTCACGGGAACTTGACTTACTAAAAGCTGCCACTTATCCCAGTGATCTTAAGCTACAACGTTTTTTGTCTAAACAAAGAAAAGTGCAAAGAGAGAGTGCTACTGGTGGACAAATAACCATTCAAATATCAGTTACGATTCATAGATTGAGATTTATGTTTAAGGACAGTTTCTCTCTTTGATGATGGCTCATGGCAAAACTTGTGGAAGTTTTTAAAAAAAATTTTTTTATTATTTTGCCTTTTTAATTGACTTTAATTCGTCTGGTCCTCAGTTTGTGCTTTTACTTTGAGGCAAATAACTACATCTCTGCACAGTACTTTTTCTAATTATTCTAATTCTAATTATTTTTCTAAGTATCTTATTCTAATTATTTTAGTTGTCAAGTATGTGTGATATAAGTCATTTATGGATGTGATATTTATGGATGAGAAACTGAAATCCAGGTTTTTTGCAGTCATATAGCTGATGGTGAATTCTTGTTATTTAATAAAATTTTAGTTAGTGTCTAATAATTGTGCTGCAGCTATGCTTTGTTTTCAGTGTTAAAGCTCTGTTTGTTCTTAGGCAAGAACACCACTTACTGCTTGAGAAGCTGTCTGCTCTGGAGAAGAAAGTCATTGTTGGAGGAGTTGACTTGCTGGCCAAGGCAGAGGAACAGGAGAAGCTTCTAGAAGAATCCAACAACGAACTGGAGGAGCGACGGAAAAGGGCTGAGCAGCTCCGCAAAGAACTGGAGGAAAAGGAGGTAACAATTCTTTCTTTGTTCCATTTTTGTCAACCACTACAGGGGCCATGGTTGTTGTATGATGACAGAGCATATCAGTTGACTTATTTCATGTACTTTTAGGAAGTGTAAAGCTTTTATTTTGTCCTGCAGTATTTCAGCGTGCAGAGCGTGACGTTGTTGTATTTCCACTGTCAATAGCAAGAGCGTTTGGATATTGAGGAGAAGTACACCAGTTTGCAGGAAGAAGCCCAAGGCAAGACCAAGAAATTAAAGAAGGTCTGGACTATGCTGATGGCAGCAAAGTCAGAGGTATGTAAGAATGTTTCTCTGTCTCTGTCACTCACTCACTCACTCACTCACTCACTCACTCACTCACTCACTCACACACACACACACATTCTGACATGCCACTACTATGTCAGTGCCACTGATCTGCTAAGTATGGTTTACCACCTATAAGTTACCTGCTCACTTGTGGAGGTCTAACCATTGATTAACAGGGTTAAGGTGGCTAACAGCCTGTAATTGTAAAGTGCAGAATGCACCTGTATGGTCAGCAGAGCTGATAAAATGCACAGTGAGTGTACATACAAGGTAGGTATAACCATTTTTCCATTTTATTGAGATGGATACATTTTAGTTGCAATTGAATTGTGGGCTAATTCACTAAGATTAAATGTGTTCTTCAGAGTTTGATACTGGGGCAAATGATTACTTATACATATATGATACTGCTTCTTAACATGTCTAAGGTATCTCTGTGCAGATAACGCTGATGCATATTGCTTCAGCTTCAAAACCTGACCTTTAAATGGCAAAGATTATTGTGTGCTCATAACAGTGACATTTGATATGATAAGCATACTGAGTAATGCCTTTGAAGTGATTATTGTAATTATTATCAAAGCAAACAACTTTGCACTTGTCATGTTGCTTAGAATTGGGTTATGTAAAAATAGGAGCAAACTGAAGCAGAATTTTTTAAGCCGTACTCTTGGGGCCATGCGGCAGCTGCAGTGAGCGTTTCTGTTGTACAGAGGTGAAACCTGTTCATCTCTTCTGTTCCAGATGGCGGACCTGCAACAGGAACATCACAGGGAGATTGAGGGCCTACTGGAGAACATCCGTCAGCTCAGCAGAGAACTCCGCCTGCAGATGCTCATCATCGACAACTTCATCCCTCAAGAGTACCAGGTTTGTGTGTGTGTCTATATTTGAACCACTGTATTAAAGCTTGTTTAGTGCAGGAAGAGAGAGTAGAGCATTATTTTAGTCTGTTACAAGCTCTATGGGTTCCATGTCATCTACTTGATTATATGGGAGAAAAAAAACTAAGCAAACATGACACAAAAGTCTTATCAGTTTAACCGTTGTCTCCTAGGAAATGATTGAGAATTATGTACACTGGAATGAAGACATTGGCGAGTGGCAGCTGGTGAGTCCAAAAAAAGGTTTCCCGTACGTGGCTGAAGCCTCATGTTGTCATAAACCCCTTTCATACTCTTGAGCCCATGACTTTATCAGGATACTTTTACTGGTAATGTTTGGCCTTTACATCATTCACTCATGCAGCAAACGATATTTTACGGAGACACCAAGTTCGTACATGCCATGAAAATCCCAGGAAACAACACTCTCAACATGAATTTCCAACAGATCCTTCCTCTCTGAATCATGAACATGATGCGTCTCTCATGCAGGTGCACATGTGCAGGAACTTTTGCCTCCTTTCTTCAGAAGAGGCACAGTGTATGACTGATAAATGAAAATTAAAAAAAATAATTCTTCAGATATGACCAGTTAATGAAGCACCCAACTGAGCAATCGAGCGATTTGAGAAAGCGGCTATTGATTAACTGAAAATACAAGAATTCTGTATTTGAAAACACCTGTTTTGCACTTCTTTAATCAAACTTTAATAGAATATTTAAGAAAAATCTGAAGTTTCAAGTTGGTTAAATGTTTTTTCTAAAAGCCAAGGACCGAGGCAAACCTGCAAAGGGTGAAACGTTACACCGCTAGATAGCCTTGGCTGTAGTCTAGACAACTTTGTATTTCTCAGTAAAGGCATCTTCTATTCACAAATGAGCCCCTGATTATTTCCTGTTGGTTGTGATAGGTCTTGTGCAGGTGAAGTGTCCACTTTAATGGGAATTATTTTGTTGTTATCCTTGATTCTTTAAAATAATGTAAGAATTGTATCCAGTGCATATTTTCTATATTGCATAAATATGCCTGTCTGTCTAAAAGAAAGATTTGCTTGATTTCCTCAGAAATGTGTGGCCTATACTGGCAACAACATGAGAAAACAAACTCCTGTGCCAGACAAGAAAGAAAAGGATGTAAGTGTCACTTGGGAATCCTCTGTCATGCTTCTTAACATTTGCCACATGAAATCAGTTTTACTTAGTATGCTTCTACCTTGCATTGCTTTGTACAGCCATTTGAGGTAGATCTCTCCCATGTGTACCTCGCCTACACGGAGGAGAGCATGCGCCAGTCTCTGATGAAATTAGAGAGACCCAGGACCTCAAAGGGTGCCAAGTCCAGGCCCAAGACTGGCCGCAGGTCAGCTACCACTTTTTAGCTGTTACAATAATTCCATAGCAATATCTAACTTATTTTCATCCTTTTGTATTTATCATGTAATGCCTTCTTGGTGTTCTCAAAAATCAAAATATTGAATCAGTCAAGTTCCTTCTGGTGTTTACAGTACAACCTACACCCTCAACGTTATAACTGACAAGTGTAAGATCAATTAACTATGTGACAGTGGTTGTCTTTATATTTACCGATGTATGCATTAGAATGAAATAATGTTTGATTTGATTAAATTAGTAATAGCACACATTCCTTGCAGTTAGCCATGAAATGGCCTAAGAACTTTGTGTTGGTTTGTTTATATGCATTTTAAACCTGCTGTCCTTTTTAGGAAGCGCTCGTCTAGGCCGGATACGGCAATTGAGTCCCTTCTGCAATGAGCTTCTCTTTCTCTCTCTACGATCTGGGCCGGTCCTTTGACACTTAGAAATGATTTGATGTTGACTGGGTATAAATGTAAGCATAAATAAGTGACTAAGCAGAATAAAGCTGATGAAGAAAAAACAGTGTATATATGCAAGTAAGTAGTTACTCTTTTTAAAAACACTGATACGTTTCAAAATGTGCATTTAGCAAACGACCCATTTCTATCTTTTTTTTTTTTTTTCCAATGGCAAACAAAAACTGTTACTTGAGCTTTGGTTTTTACATTGATGTCAGTGCAATGTAGGCCACATGAAGGCCTGAGGAACAGGATATAACTGGTCTGATACACTAACTGATTAGCTTGTCATCTTGAGCAAAAGCTGCTTTAGAAATGAATCACATACTTGAGGCTTATATCACTGGCAGTTTGCATTACACTGTAGTCTAGGTGTATTTAATGTGTGCTACTAACCTGATCTTGTGGGGTTGAGGGGTTTGGTTGAAGAACCTGCATGCTGCTTTACCTCCCCTGTAAAGTGCCAGTGCCATTTAACACTAGCTAGCATTTTTTAACATTATTTTTTTCAGGGTTATACGTGTTATACCATTTTTGTTATACATGCACACTGTAGTCAAACAATGTGACATGAAAACGTTTACTTTTACTGTGCTGTACCCTGTATACTCCGTAATTTATTAAATTATTTACAAGTTGCCTTGTGTCCATGCTGTGAATTTGTATAATGTGTATACAAATACAAATGCAACTTCAGTATGTGCATTGCTTTCTTTCAAAAATACTTTAATAAATACTCTGGTGATTTCTAAATGCATTCCAAATACATAAGCAACATTTGATCATAAATAAACACTTGTATTAATAATAATTATTAAATAAAAATGAATGTAAAAGCCGAGGAGTCCTAATGCTTTTAAGAACAGTAGAATCAAGGGGGATCAAGCTCGTGACAAGAGCTTTTTATTCGCACACTTGCGTATGTTTTTTAGAAGTTGGGCAAGGTGGATTTGAGTTTCAGATTCAGTTGGAGCTGCATTCCAAGCATGTAACTTGCATTCCTGTATAAAATAAACAAAAAACAAAAAAGTTCATCCATATTTTTAAGTATTTTATTTAGTGTTTATAAGTGCATGTAACAATACACTGTTCAAACTGACTTCTTGAATGTGGCTGGGTTTTTGTAAAGTGGCTCACTTTCTGTTATAGGAAATTTTAAGTTTTAATATGTGATTTCATGTTCCATATATCTGCAATACATTTTGTGTGTGCAATATCACAGTCAGTCACTCACTGTGAAGGATGCTATCCTTCTGGGCAGCGTCCACTGATGATCCTGTAGTCCAAGCACTTCTGCTTTAATTTCAGACAGAAATGTTCCTGCTTGGCAGAAGTTCTGTAAAGAGCAGAGATCAAAGATATCCAATCATGGAAATGGTTGCTGCTCATAGTTGCATTAATTCTGTGTAAATCCCAGTTTAACTTACATTACAGTGGGTCATAATGTCCGCTACCCATGGATTGATTTTCTAAGAAAATAGTCAAGTGTAGTAAAATTGTTGATTGGGCATTTTGCAATGTGTAGAAGATAAATGTCTATTTTTCTGAAAATGAATGTCTTACCTTTTTGTTTAGAGCAGTATCCACACTATCCATGATTTCTCTTAGTTGTCTTTGTTCTTGAATTTTTGTTCTGGCTGAAGGAACCATTGCAATGATTAGAAGGAAGATCAAGAAGGTCTTCATGGTTTAGGTTCCAAATAATCACCAGATTATAGTCAGTGTATCTGAGACATCAATCCTACCATGGTTTTTAAGTCTTGACTATGCATGCCTAACTTATACCCTGTCTGGGAGGGAGGCTGCGAGATGTTTTAAGATTAGCGCTGAGACACGTCATAGAAATTCTGTGAAATTCTGGGAGACAACTTTGAAAGTACCACACCTCCCACACAGAAACTACACTCATTCACATTTACCACCTCTAGCTGCAAAACAAATTCAGCTTCATGTCTGTATTAGTATACATATATTTGCTATCCGGGGGAAAATGGAAACATTACTAGAGAAGGAAAAAAATTGCATTGAAGATAATGCAATAAAACCTTTTGCCTCAATTCGTGCAATATTTGCCCACTCTGGATGGTGACTGTTGTTCATTTCCTCGGGGTTGTTTAGGTTTTGTGGAGGTGAATTTTTATCTCCACTTTAGTAGGACTAATGAGTGTATCCACCCGTTTTCAGACATAAATGGCTTGGTAATAGACAGCATGTTAATGCCCCTGAGTGGTTCAATGGTAGATCAGAAGATCGGGGGGAGTACTGATCATTTTGAAAATCGATTTTTGTGGTCGAGTTTCCTCTGTGATATATGGGGAGAGAGAGCAGACGGTTGAGCCCCTTTTAAAACATGTTGGAATGAGAGGCCATGACGTCACATGTAAGGAGGCCGGAAAGAGAAAAAAAGAGCAGAAAGAGAAACGTAGGAAAAAACGCAGTGCAAAACACACAGCAGACTCAATAACAGATTTCAAAACACCAGAGCTCAGGTCAGCTATAGAAAAAATGATGTTTCTCATTGTTTGTTGGGGTTTAATTAAAAATAATTAACCCATAAATGCTTTTAGACATTCAGGTGTCCTTAACCATAAATGGCTTGGTAAGAGCCAGTGATTTCCTGCGTTCCCCAGTGGGGAAGTGCTAAAGCACCGGACTCTGCATGAAACGTTTTAGCATTGTTAATTAGCTAGCAAGCTGCTAGCCAGCTCAGTTTTGAGGCCATATCTATTCTTAGTTAAAATGTGTCTGAAGGACAATAAATTGTAGTAGGATGACAGGTTAATTTAGCCAGGGAGTTTTGTGCTGACTGGAGAGTTTTCTCTGATTCTCTGAGCTGTTTGTTCTCACACATCAGAAGTAAGCTTCTGTGAACGCTAAAGCTCAGGTCAGTTATAATTTATTTTGATGCGGTATCTTCACTTTTCGTGATGATAAATGTGTTCATATTAAAGACAGTAAAGTGCGGTAGTGTGGCAGTGGACCTTTTTGTGCTGAACAGATCTGTTTTCTCTGAGCTCAGAGCTCTTTTGGTGTCTCTGGCCACGCGCAACACTCCAACCCACCCCATCACTAAGCTGGACAAGAACAACAGAATCCCTTTCTAACTTCAAAAACCTTATGCAACTTCGTGCATTACTCTTACACAAATATTTTGCACTTGGGACTCTCTGGTTCTCACACTGTCCTGAGTGTTTTCTCATATTATAAGTCGCTTTGGAAATGAAGAGGAGTTCCCCATCAAAAGGGGGGTGTTGGGCAGTGGAGTCCAAAGTGCAGTGTTTAAAGTGTAAAGAGAGGTTCAGAGTGGGTTTGGTGTGAGATGCTCCATTCTGAGTCAGAAGTGTTCGCAGTGGTGGTAATGCAACACTCATTTTCAGAGGAACACAGGTCAGTGAAAAATGTGCTTCATAAAAAATAATGCTTGATTTAGTCCCTGATACTGCTTCAGCAACCAGCTTACACTGAGCTTTCTGTGTCTCCTATCCCTCCTCCTCCCCAACTTACACCATACCCTTCAATGCGCACCCCATCCCCCACCTTTTCAGCATGCAGTTAAGTTGAGTCGCCTCTCTAATGTATGGGGAGAGAGAGCAGAGGGATGACACAGAGGGCCTTGTGTGTAATGGAGAGTGAGTCTTGCGAATCTGAATATTGAGCACACTTAAAATCAGAATTCAAGACTCTTAAGCTAAGGTCAGTTATATAAAAAGGACATGTATCACTGTTTATATCTGGTGTATTGTGCATGTATACAAGTTCTGATTAGGGGCTAGGTATTGATTGTTTTGAAATGTGATTTTTTTGGTTGAGTTGCCTCCATAAGGTATGGGGAGAGAGTGTGGAGGGGCGAGTATTGTGACATCACAGCTATGGTGGCGGGAAAGCAACAAAACAGCGCAACTAATCAGTCTTGCGGAGCGAAAGGAACAACAGACTCATAAACAGCCGTCAAGTTCAGATCAGTTCTGAAAAGGACGTGTCACTGTTCAATGTGGTTTGATTAATAATAAGTAAGCCAGCAAGCTGCTAGCCTGCTCAGTTAGCCACTTTGAGGTCGTATCTTAACTCGTCTGGTTGGAAAATGTGTCTAAAGGACCGTAATGTGTGCTAGTGTGACAGGTTATTTTAGCCAGTGCATCTTATGCTTTTCTCTGGTTATTTGACCTGTTTACATCTGTGCACATGCACATAGTGCCCTTATGTGCCCCCATTTTTTTTGTGCACTGTGGTGGAAAAATTTGTTCATTTTTGAGCCATAATGAAAATACAGTGTGTTAATTTGAAAGGGAGAGCCACTTTTGCTGGATGGCAACTTTTATCTGCCCTGTTTTAGTCTGTCTAATCATGTCTGTTGCAGCCATGCACGTCCTCTCCCGTATAAAGGGGAACTCCACTTCATTTCCAAAATCCCCCTATACTGTAGTGTAAACAGAAGCTGTAAATAGAGGTTCAAAGCTGGTTTGGTGTGAGATACTCTATTCTTGAGAAACTCAGCAAGTCAGAATTGTTTGCAGTGGTCATGAATGCAACCAGACATCCACCTCTAACCACAGTACCATAGCAATGCGGTCTAGTTGTTATTTTTATTTCACCCATATTTTGAGAGAGAGAATGGTAGGGCAAGTTGCCTTAACAGTCTAAAAGTTAGAGACAGTCTTTGACAAACGCAGAGCTACAAATCAGTCCTGAGAAGCTAAAGACACAGCAGGCTCGTAAGCAGACTTTAAGACACTAAAGCTCAGGTCAGTTATGAAAAAATAATGTGTCATGTGAAAGATTTTTTTGGGGGTGTTAGTTAGCCAAGCTGCTAGCAAGCTCAGTTTGAGTCTGTATCTTCACTTTTCTTGGTGACAAATGTGTTCCTAGTAATGACACTAAAGTGTGGTAGTGTATATTTTGTGCTGAACACATTGTTTTTTGTGAGCTTTGAGCTTTGACCATGGCCACATGCAACCCTCCACACTGCCACCTCACTGTGCATGTCTGAAGACCCACCTCTTCAAGGAGCATCTTGGTGACTAACCAGTCCTCTCACTTATCTTTTATACATCTTTTCCTATATATTTAACAAATTCCTCAGGCACTTACCGTCTTAATTGTTTTTCCTTACTTGTGTATTAACCTCTGACTTGTTTTATTTCTCTTTGTCAGGGTTTGTTAGGGTGTGTAACTTAGACAACAGTAACTTGGTTAAAAGCTGATGTTGATTTAAGTATAGCTTTACAGGTATAAAGAACAGATGTAGACTACTAAAGCACTGACGTATGCCGCTCTGGATAAGAGCGTCTGCTAAATGTCATCAGCGTAAATATAGTTTTGGTTTATGGGCCCTCGTGCCTTTTGTTTTCTCGTGCCTATTCAAATGTCCATTTTTGATGTTTTACCTCCTAGGCCCGTCAGCCCAGTAGCTAAGCCCAGTAGAGGGGCCTGTATCTACAGAGGGGCCTTTAGGGTGGCCTTTAGAGGGACCTGTAACTACAGAGGGGCCTTTAGAGGGGCTGGTAGCAGCAGCAGAGGGGCCGGTAGCAGCAGCAGAGGGGCCGGTAGCCACAGCAGAGGGGTCTGTAGCCACCGGAGAGGGTCCTGAAACCCCACCAGGGGATGGGTGTATCCCCAGGAATTTTTAGGGGGGGTACTGGGGTCTGTGAGGGCTATTATGGGGCTCCCTGGCAGGGCTTTGGACCTGGGGCCAAGGAAAAGCTTCCAGGAGGGGGCTACACGGTGGGAGCTTGGGCCCCAAAGACAAGGAGGAGCTCCATGGGGGGAGCTCAGACCTGAAGGACACTAAGGGGCTCTGTGGAAGGAGCTCCATGCTGGAGGACATGGAGAGTGACGTGCTGGAAGAGATGGAGGGGCTCCCCGGAGGGGGCTCTGTGTGGGAGGACATGGCAGGGCTCTTTGTAGGGGCCTCCACTCTTGAGGACAGTGGTTGGCTCCCTGCAGAGAGGCTCCCTGGAGGGGGCTCTGCCCACGAGGACAGTGGTGGGCTTTTCATGATTTCTTTTCAGTGTCTTTGTTCCAGAGCTTTTGTTCTGACTGAAGGAATCATTGCAATTGTCAGAAGAAAGATCAAGAAGGTCTTCATGGTTTAGGTTCCAGGCAATGACCAGATTTTAGAGTCAATGTAAGTGAAACATCTACCTCGACATGGTCTTTAAGTCATGAAGAAGTATGCTTAACTTATACCCTGTCTGGAAAGAAGCCTGTGAGAAATCTTGATTAAGATTAGCACTGATAACATGTCAGAGAACTTGTACAGGAACTACACTCATACACATGTACCACATTTAGTTACAAAAGAAATTCAGCTTCTTGTCTGTATTAATATGCATAACATTGCTAGTAGGGCAAAATGGAAACTTTACAGGAGAAGGAAAAGTTGAATGGAGGATAATGTAATAAAGTACATGTTTCTTAAAGAATGTATAAAAGGATGTAAATGAAGCATAAAAAAAGAATGTGGCATGTGAAAAAGTTTTGCAACCTTTCAGTTGATCCACAAGTGTATTAAAGTTTATTTGATGCATTAATAAGAGTAAGATATGATGTGACCCTTCAAACCCGTCAGTGTTGTTCCTACAGTGGGTGTGGAATTACCCCATTCAAATGTCCATAATTTGATGTTTTACATCCTAAAATGAAGACGCACACAAAAAACCTTTCCAGCTCTATTTACTCAGTGCAACTTATAACATCCAAGTGAAAGATATGATGGCAACAGATTAGGAAAAAAACAAACACTTTGATAAAGTTCAATTTAAAATAGTCTTTACCATTCCCAGACATTAATATTGTTGATAATCTGTAAGGTAGACCGTAAACATGGTGCATGCAAGAAGGCTTATGAATATTTTACAAGCATTCTGCGATGAAAAATGTAAAAAAGAAAGACTGTTGCAGGCTACAAGAAATGTTTGAAGACCATGATTTAGAGCATTCATGAGGTCAGACACTGATATTGGATGAGATGTCCTGGCTCACAATCTCCGTTCCAGTTCATCCCAAAGGTGTTGAATGGGGTTGAGGTCAGGACTCTGTGTGGGGTAGTCATGTTCTTCCACACTGAACTCATCCAGCCGTGTCTTTATGGAGCTCGCTTTATGGGACACAGTCATGCCGGAATAGAAAAGGTTCTTCTGCAATTGTGTCCACAAAGTTGGAAGCATGGTGTTGTCCAAAATGTACTGGTATGCGGAAGCAATATGATTGCCCTTCACTGGAAGTAAGGGTTCTAGACCAAACCATGAAAAATAGGTGTGTCCCAATACTTTTGTCCATATAGTGTACCTCCAGACCACTGCTCGTCATCTGTTAGAAGAATTAATCTGGTTAAAGTTATTGCCAGTAAACAAACATTTCTTCTCACATTATACATAGGACGGGGATACTGTGATATTAACTATTTTAGAGTTGTATGTGAAGTGTTAGATTGCAGACTGTGTCCAAGACTGATGGCATTAGCTGACAGTGTGCACATGATTTAGAGATTCATCTTAAAGAAAAGAACTTCACCAGGAAGGTCTGGGTGATCATAGAAAAACACAGTAAGAAGTATTAAAGGCAGTAGCAGAAGCATGACACTCAAATGAAAAGCTGAGCATTATTAGTAGGGGAGTGGTGGGGCAGGCCCTCAGCATTAGTGACTAGATCTGATACTAACGGGCTGAAAACAGCAGATTATGCTGAGTCAGATATCAGAAAGTATTCAGAATCCATCTAACAATCAATCCTGTAAACCCAGGCAGAAACAGCACACTTTTACAGTGTGATGTCATTTTATTAGCTGTGTAGAGGAGTAAAGTGTCTATTTAGCATGACGGTTTAATTAAAAGTAAAGAGGTTTAAGGCAAAGTTTTTTTCAGAGTGGAAATATTGGCTCATTCTCAAGATTTCAGCTTCAGTTTTAGAAATGAAAAAGTGGTATTGTGTCATTTCTACGCAACTTGTACGTTGCCAGCAGATTAGAGCAAATTGTTCATAGATCTTACATGATTATCAAACCAGAGTAAAATCTTCATGTGCAGGATATTCCTTGAGATTCATATGCTTGGTCCTAGTATCACCATGAGCATGCAGTTACACAGAGTTTTGTTTACAGTGTGTGTACTGTGCTGCCCTATGACTAATTTACAATTTTCCCCTTGAATTTTGTATGGATAAAAATGTGATGTTTAATTTTATATAAATTATATAGATTTACCGTAAACCTAATTATTTTTGTAGTAATATAATTTGTTATAATTTTATGAAAGAAATTAATCATGGTCCGAAATAGTGATCATGAAAACAATGCATTGCAAAAATATTCATTTTATACATGACCAGTAAACATTGTGGTTTTAAATATGGCTTTTATTTATAGAAAAATAAATTCATACTATAAATTAAGAATAAATTAACAATCTGTAAAAAAATCTAATAATTACATCAGTTATGTACAGACATCACAAATATTAAAAATGACATAAATAAATATACTTTTAAAGAGCCTTGAGTCATATGATTAAGCTTTAAGTATTGAGTCTGGACACAATCATGGACTTCCAGCAGAAATGCTTTAAGTTGAATCTTGTTTTCAGCCTCCGTGTTTTCTCTGTGTGTACATTTTTTTTTCCCTGTGGAAGAAACATACAACCATATAAAACACAGTAAAATAGTCAAACGTCTAAGTTCATGAAATCAAAATTGGACAGTTAGAGTCATATAATCAAATTTCTTCCATTGCAAGATACTATTTAGAACCTCTTTGATAACTTGTTCTGCAGCAACAATCAAACAAGGTATAAACAAGTATACTACATTATAGTGATGTCTATATGTTGTTTCTGTTAAAGCCTTCTTTGTCAGTGAAGGTTTCAATAATATAAACTAGTCTAGATTAAAATTCTTGATTCTTCGGGAGTATCATGGTCACTCACTTTTGAGTAGGAAAGCAGCAGCCGAGGCAGTCTCCATTTAACCTCCTGTCGTCCGAGGTCCTTCGCTGAATATAGGTGCAGCAGCAACCGCCCCAATGATCAGAAGGAAAAGCAAGGAGGTCTTCATGGTCTGGGCGGCCTCAGTCAGCTGGTAGTGGTGAAGGATCTCCGGTGCAGCGTCTGTGGTCTGTGTCT
>JBBJLS010000128.1:1648409-1666149 GCA_037577275.1 Bryconaethiops microstoma
ACACACATAGTAACTGTCATAGTATAATTGTACTATGACTGTGTAATTAATTGCTACACTATAACTTTTATAGTCAGATTATACTGTCTATGTAGTGATATCATGATAACAATATGACTATGTAATGAACGTCTAGACTATGACTGTGTTATAGTATGATTATTGCTATGCAACGAACATCTGTGATTATCACTTACTTCATTTGAATTAATTAATTAATTAATGCCAGTTTGTGGGCTTACACTTTAGTTCCTCACATTCACAACAATAAATTCACAGCTTAATAAATTCAAGCCAATAAATTCTACTAATTATTGGACAATAAGCCTCAAGATGATATAAATATAGTCTTGTACTTTAAGGGGATAAATTGAGAAAGGTGAATCAAGGCAAATGTTTTCTTAACCCTAGATTTGCATTTTACACCTACATGCATTCGTGATGCTGGGATAATCCCCTCCCAAGTCGCCTACTGTTGCTGGGTGACACGATATAGGTCCACAGAAGCCACAGAAACACCCATGACATCAGCTAAATGTGCAGAATAACTATTAAAAAAAATTGGTGTCAACACGAAAAGTGCGAATTCCTAAGAGAGAAACATTATATACATGAGGAACTTTATAACGGCGCTGTGGGGAATTCACCGAAACTTTATTTGACCTACAGGCACACTCGCCTTCAACTGAGCTTAATTTAGCTCTCTTACCTAGTCTGCTGGGAGAATGGCAAGAGCTCCATCTACAGAGCCCTGCATGCACAAACCACCCACTATGAGGGTTTCTGTGCCATTCTGGGAATGTTCTCTGCTCTCATGGTTTTCTTTTTTATTAGTGTCTTTATTTATTCACGCTATTTATTAATAAAAATATGGATGCAAAAGTAATAAATGAATGCTATTAAAGCCAAAGATACACTTAGAAGACAGTTTGGTTGGTAACTATTTGATGCTTTTAGAAATTCAAACTTGACTTGTGACATTCTCACTAAGTTCATTTTTCCAATTCTATATTGGGGCCTTATACACAGATTTCATTAAAAGAAAAAGAAAAAAGAAAAAAATAGAAAAAAGAAAAAAATGGAGAAATGGCTACATCTAGTGAGCCCTCTGGTTATAGCAGGCTTCTACTATGACTGAGGATAAGGAGGCCTACTTTGGGTGAGTAGAAGAATGAGTATTCACTAACAGCTGCCTTTCTGCTCTTTTCATGTTCGGAACCACTCTTTGCCTCATCTGAGGAGAACTGTGGACCATGGTTAAAGGAGAACACTCCTTTAACCATAAATCTGCTCGCAAGCCCCAAACCATCTGTAATTTGTGTGCATTAAAGGCCTATATCTGGATTAACATAAAATACGGTGCCACCTTTGGGGGACCTCCCAAGTTCGAGGCATTTACTATCAAAGATTACCACTGAGCAGACTGAACAGTGGAGGAAACTTGGCACGGGCGGCACGGGGTTTAACCCAAAGGAGTGAAACTAATCTCTGGAGCCGAGAGGCAATTTTGCACCTCAAAAACAGTCTGTTATCAAACTAATGCTGGAGCTTGTTTTCAAAACAAAGGGAAGGAAATGGACTGTGAAATCACCTTTAATTGTAACACGGTTTCACAGGACTGAGAGGCAGTGAGTCAGAGCCAGCAAACGCCACAGTTAAGTGAGAAAGAGAAGGTGAACCCAGTCATATAATGTTTGCTGCTCCTTATCGCTTGGCGCTGTACACACAGATGATTTCACAGTGGTTGAGTTAAAATTGGAGGCCAAGCACAATTAAGCGAGGGCCTGGTTGACATAGAGCTAGGCATTTGAGATCTGATAAGGCAGTCGAATGGCAGCGTTAGTGAGTGCTGGTGTTTCAAGACGGGGAAGGTCGGGGAAAGAAAGAGGACGTGTTTATCCGTGCTAAAGAGTCACAGTCTTGCAGCTGAGGGGAAAAAGCACCAGCAATGGAAGCGTCCTGGACCAGAGCTCTTTTGCACGGCAGCATTAAGGCAGTCAGAGGCCCTAGGCTTATTCTGTCTTAGGGGTCTCTCTTCTCCTCCAATAATACATTTAACAATGGCAGTTTTCAGAATGACACTACAGTTCAATGGTTCTTTTGGTTTTAGTTCACTTTTTGGTTTCTTTTGGTTTTAGTTCTCTTTTTGGTTTCTTTCGGTATTAGTTTGCTTTTTGGTTTCTTTTGGTTTTGGTTTCTTTTGGTATTAGTTTGCTTTTTGGTTTCTTTTGGTATTAGTTATTTTTGGTTTCTTTTGGGTTTTGTTTGCTTTTTGGTTTTGGTTTCTTTTGGCTTTTGTCTTCACTACGTTTGTACAAATGTAATTGATGTTTTTAATAATATAAAACTCAACTGGTTTCAGATAAATGTATAAAGTGATTCTGACACGCAAAACCTTTGCAACTGTGCAGGTTTTAAATCATTACTAGGAATCTAAAAATAAAAACACGTCATTGTAGACGTGCCCAGAATGGCAAACCAAACTGTAGAAGGTAATAAAACTGTTATTCAGGATTCATGCTATTTCAGAAGTGGAGATAACCTGCGATTTATATTTAAAACTAATGTATATAGATAATTATAGTCATATGCAGCATTTTGAAGCACCCAGGAGAAACAATATGCTTTGTTGATTTTCTAAGGGAAAATATGTTGTTGCACATTTTAGTGCACCAAATTAAATGTGGTATAACTGCTGCACAGGTCAGGTTTTCAGTAGGTTAAACTCAGTTGAATTAAAATTTAATAAAAACTATGACAGCTTCTTGTTCACAGAATTTCTTACACATTGAATGAATAGAAAAGCCCCTTTTGTTGGATAGCTTTTGATATTTAAATCTGGTATTTGAATCTGGGACCTGTATTCATAAGGCCACACGACACATACAAAAGCCATTCATTACAAGTGACATTAACCTACATAGCAGGGCAGTAACGGTACATGTATTCGTACCGAACCGTCACGGTACACGGGTCACGGTTCGGTACATGATGTCGTACGGAGAACACACGGTACGACGGAGCAGACGTGATTGAAGTAATACGGAATCACAGAGGGACCAAAAAGCGCAAGTAAATCATAAACCTGGATCGTAGTGTGGTGCAATAGTGCCACCTACTGGCCTAACATTTCTGCTGCCTTACACATACATGAAAACATAAGCAAGAGTGTGTGTTTACTGGTTAATACACTGCTGTTTATTTAAAATAAATGAAAACAAACCCAGCCTCATTCTTTAGAACCTTTTGTTGCTTAACTTGGCTGTATCGTGAACCATACCGAACCGTGATGTCAGAACTATAGTGTGAACCAAACCGTGACCTTTCTGTACCGTTACACCCCTAGTATTTAGACATTCATAAGGCCTCAATCCGTCACGTGTTGGGTGTCGTAGCATTTTCTGAGGTGAAACGACAACAACAGTCTTTACGATAACAGATGCTTGTTGGAGTAAGCCTTTACAAATGTAGGTTTATGTCAGTTGTCATGACAGATTTATGTCTGTGTCCTGCAGAATTATGAATACAGGCCTTCAGTGAAGTGAAACTAATTTTATTTTGGACAACACGTGTATTTTTGGTATGGCAGGGGAAATGCAAGGCTACGTAAAATGAACATTGGCCAAAGATGACTGACAGTACTTAGAGACGTCTCAATGATGGGCCTGAAATGAGTTCTTAGTGAAAATATAGATCATACGTGTTGTGATCTCCAATAACATGAGTGTACCTTTAAGCTGAATTTACTGTATTCATTCATAGTCAAACCTAAAGCCCACTGGGTTAATCCAGCCTTGGTCTTTAGGGTGTGTTAGAACCCCACACATGCATGAGCTGCTTCTTTAGAGCCGTGAGAGAATGGGATTCTAGTTATGAGGAAGTGGGTGGAGGAAACTGTGAGATGAATGCCAAAGGTGTCAGACTTCACATCTATCTGACCACAAACGAGTAGGGCATTCTTAAAATATAAGCAAATGCCTACGAGCAAACTTTTATTATCTATCGGGAGTCCATGTAAAAGTCCCTGAAAGACCCTGCGGACAGCCCACGCTCATTTGACTACAAACACTATAATTACACCAATAGCAGATTCCACCATATTTAACAGAGAACCTGGTGTAGAACAAAGACGGATTAGGTCAGTATTGGAAACTTAATAGGCAGTCACATTCTTGTGGCGCAACACACAGGGAGGTTAAATTGCTTGAATAGCTTTGGGACTGACCCAATGTTTTAGTGCGTCATGTAATGACACCGTTTAATTAACTTTTTCTGAGACCACCGGCTTGAAAAGTAGAACCACACAGTCTGACCTCAACACTGCAACAGATTATGAGCATGAATGCTTAAAAGCCTCTTTTCAGCAGCTCAATTTAAAAAGCATTAGTGACCCCGCAGTCTACAAGGCTAAGCTTATCTCACCTTCTTAGATCTGGGGTCATCAAACCCTGCAAATATGCTATAACCTCATCTGCAGTTTCATATGAAAAACTGGCTCTGCTACTGTTTTCACTACCACTTCTTCCTTTATAGTGGCCTACGTTGGCTTGTCATGTGGGGCCGCTGATCCATATCAACTCATCGAGTTTCCTCTGAAAGTCAAATTTAATGAAAATCGACTTTACATTCACCAAACTCAAAGGACACTTACTATGAAACATATATTACAGTACATTTCTTTCTTATATAAATATAATGATGCGAGATGCTACACATTCATAAAAGGCATCATATCGGTAAAATGTGGTTTGTTAAGGTGATGTTAGCTTTCCTGTGGTTTTGGAAGAAAAAAAAATACAGCACTGGTGGTGATCATTTTGAATTGTAAAAAAAAGAAAAAAGAAAAATCTATAGAAAAAAATGTATAGCCTATAAAATGTAAATACTGATCACTGCTTAACATTTAGCATAATATGCTTTTTGGATATAAGAAATTGTTTTTCCTTTACACTGTAAAATACCAACAACTTTCTGGATTCACATCAGATATTCTAAACATTCTGAAAAGCACGTAGGTGAAAAAAAAAAAACTATATCAGGCCTAAAACTGTTCATCTTCAAGCCACCCAGGGCAAAAGTCAACAAGCAGTTCAGTATATCCAGCATCTGAACTTGCATAGTCTTCAGAATAAGGTGCTTTCAGGAAAGATCTCCCCAAACCACTTCTTTGAGGCACCAGATGACATTTGCTTTGTCAGAGTTGTAGACAAATTACACATGGCCTTTCTGGATATTTCTGGGCACTTCAGGCACCGCTTGGATTTCATTTCAGCCACTCGGCAAAATGTTTAGGCACCACTGATTCAGAGCCAGTCTCGGTTTGAACAAAAACAAAAATCCTCAAGACTCCTTCTCAGGAAAGATGATACATATTATAGCCCACAGGCGTGGAGTATATCCCAAGCGGAGGCATGGGGAACATGTATCTGTGGAAGGGGAGCTGTCCTGATTGTCCATAGAGCAGCGTACCGGCCTGCGGCTGAGCACCGAGGGGAAACGGTAACGAGAGGCCGGAGTGCAGCATGGGTTTGGCAGCCATTTTGAGTTTCTCCATCTCGGCCTCCTGCAGACGCTTGGCTTTGGCCCGTCGGTTCTGGAACCAGATCTTAACCTGCGTCTCAGTCAGGCAGAGAGAGCTGGAGAACTCGGCCCGCTCGGCAATGGAGAGGTACTGCTTCTGCCGGAATTTGCGCTCCAGAGCCAGGAGCTGGCTGGTCGTGAACGGAGTTCGAGGTTTGCGATTTGTCTTGTGCTTTCTGAGAGCACAAGTGGCTGGACTCAACTGACCTGCAACATGGGAAGAACCACAAAACATCTCTTGATCTCAAAACAAATATGCACAAAATCTTTTAGTTTTCCAAGCCGCTACATCAAATGTCTAATTGTTCCACCACCTTATTCACTTAACTTATCAAATGGGGTCTAAATAGTCGCAAAACGTGCTTGTAACTACAGTGGGACCCTTTTTTTGCTTTTCCAGAACCATTTTTTCAATTGGTTTCTTAAATTAACCATATACACAATGGTGTTTCCATCATAGAGAACCATTATGAGACAATTTAATTCATTTAAATAGATATTTGAGCTGTCTCAGTTCTATATAAAACCATTTTCTTCACTTAAAGAACTTGGTTGTAAAGAGTTTACAAACTGAGTTACATACAGCAACCTAAAACCTCTAAAGTTTGTTATCATGTTATCATGCACGCAGAAGCTGGAACTGCCCCAACTTCATTTGGTCTAAATTCAAGCTTGGGTTCTAATGAAGAGAATTTCAGGACACAACACACCTCTAGAACAAATGTTGCATTATAAGAAATAAATATTTAACTACCATTTCTTTACTTCTCATGATGTTTAGTGCATTGACAGAAAGCTTTACTACTATTTTCTACTCTGTTTAACACGTATGTACTTTCTTAATTAGTGATCCGTATAGGAGTCCTCTAGACATGACTGCAGTATTATTATTATTATTATTATTATTATTATTATTATTATTATTATTAGAGGACTGGTTAGCTTTAACATAGATTAAGCAGGACTCTATTTATAAACAGACGCTCCACTGAACGCGGGGAAATCCCGCGGGGCTATAAAAAGTGAACGTACGTGGCGGAGGCGAGGAGGACTTCATAACCCATGACGCGTCATCAGGATCTGACGCCTCCGACTTCACGGGTGAGGAGGGTCCAGGGGGTCTGGGGAAAACCTCGGCTGCGGACGGGTGGTCCTGGAGCGCAGATGATGGTCTGTGCTGAAGCCTGGCCCCGTCCTTCACCCCCCGGTCCCGCATGAGAGCTTCCACGCTGAACGGGAGGCTCGACACGAGCTGCTGCTGTGGAGAGGGACCTCCAGGACCCTGGTCATCACGCGTGGGGAGCTCCGTGGCCATCCCTGAACTACCTCGTCCACACCCTGAAGCATCAACCAGCCCAGCACGCAGGGTTCCGGCCAGGCGTGGACTCTCACCTCTCCACCTTTCCTCCTTCACTCTCCAACTCCAGCATCAACTTTGGAGACATGTTAGCACCGTCTGAAGTTTGGACCAATCAGAGCGCGCCCTGCTTCAGAGGACGCCTCCCATTGGCTGATAACACACCATTAGTTTCTAATAACATGACAAATGGTTTCAAGGCCAATTTCATTTCGGGGGGTGAGGGTGGTTATTCATCTAGGGGGGATCCACAGCCGAAACGTGAATCAACATTCTCAAGGTTGTTTAGGGTGGGGGTGTAGGGGGGGGGGGAGTAAGGTTCCAGATGTTTTCTAGTAAAGTGACACATGGTTTTAGACTCAGTATCTTTTAGATTTATATGACTGGGCAAATTAAAGGACACAAATCAAAGAAAAGTGAATTTTCCTCACTTAATAAAATAAGATATAGTTTGTAAACATTATGAAAGTTTCAAAACATATAGATTCCCAAGTCCATGCAGTCCACATATGGAAAATAAAGATGACCCGTTTTGATGACATTGTTTTTGTGATAGGGGCAAAAACATTTAATTCTAAAGGTTTAAAGGGAAATAGTCACATACAAAAATTAATAATATTAGTATTGCTACACAAACATCCTCAGTGGAATTAGGGAAAATAAAAATAAGAGAAATATAGGATATGGAGGGTAGTCCAGCACAGTTTGGTGAGTTCCCTGCTCAAACACACCTGGTTCAGCTCAACTGTAAATGTCCAGGTTCAGTGAGTGTTTGGAGCGGGGAACTAGCCCTACAGAGATCAGATTTGGGAGCCCCTGCTTTAAGGCTTCAGGTAAGAGTGAAATTTGAGCTATAGTACCATGATTGCTATTCAAAAGTGCAATTCTAAAGACCGGTCAGTCAGGATTATGAGTTATCAGAGGGAGTTTTTAAATTATTTGTAACATTTTCAAAAGTTGTGGCAGGATCTACCTTTATCCACAGGCTCTGTTGAAATTTTCAAACTTTTAGTGTCGAATAACAAATAGATGCACAGGTTTCCATTCAATTCCATTTACTTTTTAAATCATAAAATTAACTCATGGTCTCACAATGTTTAGAAACAGTGAAATGTCAAAAGATGTCAAAGTTCCAGTTTACAGAATCATCAGTCAGCATATATCATTAGTTACTTCAAATCACAATATATTTTTTATAGAAACACATCACATATAAGCCTTTATCTGATGAGAAATTTAGAGAAGTACGTTTTTGAAAAGGGACTCAATCCAGGACAAGTACACACCTGCACATATCTGCTTTCTAATGGTAGGCATTAAAAAAAAAAAACAGCATTTGATCATTTCTGAACCTTTTCCCACACGAACATGTGCAATCATTCGGATGCGTGCGATACAATTGATAAAGGCAGTTCCCCTTGATGTGCTTCTCGTAACAAACTGTGAAAGGCACTCAGAGTGGGATTAGCCCTGCCTGAAAATGACTGTCATTATATTGTTATTATTAACACCTTGTAATTAGGCCTTTGGAATCTGGTTCTTTTAACCAGGATTTAACAGTAATGACACTAAATTGCTACCTTCCTGAGGTGTATGGCGCCCACTCTGATTTGCTTGAGACTGTCATTTGAAAAAAGCTATGAATTTTGCCCTGCTGTCATTTGAACTGAAGGCTTTATGCAGGGCCGCCCTGGCCACCGGGCTCACAGCTACTAAAAGTGGAGCTGCTTTAAAGCTGCAGGGAGTACGGCTTTGCTGTTTGTTTGGTGGGGGAGGAGCAAAACTCCTTGGACACATGGAACTGTTGCAGATTATTGTTTGTTGCAAATATGATTTTAAATTGAAGACATCCTCAAGCTCTGAGCTTATCCCGGACGTCCACCGACAGCTGCGTCAGATAACAGGATTTACGACGTGTCGGTGACAAAACATACTTCAAGTGAAGAGCGAAGCCTTTCCTTTATAACACACACACACTGCAGTAATTATTTGATTCTCTCTGGGAATGCAGCGGCACAAGTCCAAAGTGATACTTAAGTGCCTCCGCTGAGTCTGGGCTCCAGTGCACTTATTACAGCCCTCGAGGGGAAGGCTGCTCTGTAATCGTGACAGGTTTAATGCCCTGGCGAAGGCCTCGGCTTATGGCTTCATTAAGCTTTATGAATCGGTGAGTTCACAGCTCGGCTTGTTGGCGTAAACGCCTGTAAATCAATTAAGAAGCCGCCCTATCATCTTTTTTCATGGGATCCTTTGATATAAGTAGCAATTAAGGAGCACTCTTGGGTTAAAAATCAGAGCAAACTGATGTTCCTCTGTGGCTAATTTGGTGTCATTTAGGTTACTTAATGAGAAGAAAGGGAGGACATAATTAGGAGGAAATTCTATTAAGGTAGGAGAGCAGCTCCAGGAGCATAACACTCATTAGTGGCTGAGGGGAGAATGCTCTGTATTTAGTTCTGTCAGATAATTACTTCCAACAATATCACACTTCATGCAATCGCAACCACAAACCCAAAGTACAAAGAGTCACCAGAGAAAACATATATAAGAGAAGGTGGATGCATAAACATGTTTTGAAAGAGTATCGTAGCGGTGGTACGAAGAAAAAGAGAAACAGTCTAGACGCAAACACGGCTGGCATGATGCCACTTTTTCTTATTCAGTATTAGGCCAGACCAACTCAGCACTGAATGAGCTGATTTTAACTGAGGCACTTCTCCTTAGACGACCATCTGAAAGTGGACCATCATGCTCAAACTACACTTTATTACCCCACTGGAAGAAACGCATAGATAGTCACGTCACACAGTGTAAGCGTGTGCTATTTCAGCCTGGATTACAGGATTAGACAAGATTCATATTATTTTTCCCCCCTCTCATATCCAATCCAGCATTAGCTGCTGAAATGAGCCCGAAATGGTTTCTGGTATCTGATATGTACCATTTACATTATTATGAATTTATATCAATTTTAAGATTTGTACACTCAGTGTTTAGAAACATGACAATATGGGATGTCCTTATGAAATAGGTCATAAATGAATGATGACTAGAGTTATCATGAGAGCAAAGCATGAAGAAGTGTAAGCAGCGCATTTGTGGGATGAACCACTTCTCTGCAGAGACGGTGCTTTCTGGGAACAATCTTAAAAGGCCCTTAATGATTTGAGCTTTTAAACAATTCTAGGCATTTGGCAATTCTTTATTTAGAGTGCCCAACTCCCACGGGTTTATATTGTACTTTTTTATTATAAATGCATAAAGTGTGATGTAATGTCATAAGTGAGCATTTCATATTGTAACAAAATCCCAATTTCCAACAAAGCATTAAAGGGACGATTTTCTTCATTTTCCAGCACTTTATTTTATCCTGACTTACGCTTTTTCTGACACAACATTTATGAGTTTGTATACATGAAAAGCAGTCATAGTTTATTTTTAAGATAAGATAAACCTTCATTAGTCCCACAAGTGATCATTTTCAACTTTCTTCTTTCTTAATTAAACAAAGTTTATTGCTATTAGGCCTTAAAGCCTGCAAAATGTAAATGTTCTCTGTTCTGATTGGCTGTCCTGCCCTGTCTCATTCAACAAAATAGTCTGACCCGAAACACTTGGTGGAATGGGAGCGGGTGGGGCTACACTGCTGCAGGCTGAATGTGTGTTTGTGTACACCGTAATCAGAAAAACAGTAAATAAAAAACAGAAATGTCCATATTCTGACCTTATGGATTGGAATATGAATGCTACATTTTTAGATTTTACAGTAATAACATAAAGAAAGCAGGAAAAGTTGCTAAACCTGAATTTAACCTCAAATCAAAATGAATGTCTGTCAGTGAAAAGTTAAGACAACCATAATTTGTTCAGATAAAAATAATTTCGCTGAAGGTTCATATGGTACTAATGCCTCCCCCCGCCCAAAGGACAAAAGACCACACAGCACACAGGAGCACACAGGAGACCTTAAGGCTTCCCCTTCTGCAAAATCTCCACAGCAAATAAACAATTAAGGAGATTTGTGGATTTTTATCCTCTCATAGTAATACTGATGGAATCTGCATGAAGGTCCTGGGAGAACAATTTACTCAACTTTTTTTTTTTATAAGACGTTGTTTTTTTCCCTCTTTCCCCTAGGAGTTTTCCATTTTCGCTATAAATGTCATGTTTTGGGAAGGCCCGAAACAAAGACGGCAGAAACCAGAACGACGACTGAAGCTGTAAACAAAAATCAAACTCCTATTTCAGTTCAAAGATGTGAAAATAAGAGCACGTCGCTAAGTATATCGAAGCGATTACTCTGTTTAGAGAATGCGCTGGGTAATGGAGTGCAGTGTAAACCATTTGGCCATCCAGGTTTATTTAAACGTGCTATATGTCCAGAGATATTTGCTTCGCAGCTAAACAGCTTGGTAGCACTTCATACTTGGGAGCATAGAACCAATGACTAATTATCCTATGAAGCATTTTACTCATGGCGTACATTCAGATTGGGGAAAAAGCAGTGGTTTCTCGTTCTCATCCTCTTGCCTAATGGTTGCATTATGTATTGTTTAAACTCTGTGGTCCTCCTTAATGTCCGGTCAGAATGTGTGCAACCACAAGCGTGATTTAAACAACCCTGATTGATGAAAGCATTTAAGAATCAATCAGTTTCACTTACATGCCCATACCACTCTAGGCAAGTGTGGGATGGGTGTGTAATGTGTCTTTGTTCGCTGCAATGTTTTTTTGAGGCTTTCTATGTAGAGTAATGGTACAAAACCACCACAGCTCAAAAACAGTGTCTTCTGAAAACAACATTATTTTTAATAGTCTTGATCGTGCAGTTTGGGTTTACGAAATGTTTTTTAAAAAAACCAACGTATTGCAACAGGAGGGAGAGCAGGGAACAACTGTACTAGCATTTCTGCTTTATTTCACTACTACTAATAATAATAACAACAATAACAAATGATTTTAAACAAGATGATGATATATTTTTGTCTAAACATTTATGCTTCAATGAAATTGTAAGCATTGTTTCCAGCACTGTTTATAAACAACTCAGCTGAAAATGTGTGCAAATATTACAACTTCTTAAATGTAAAAATGAGGGGCTTTGGAAATCTTGGGAAATTCAATTAATTCAACAATCTTATGCTGTTTAACTAGCTTTCCAACTTAAACATGCAAAAATATGTAAAGAAACACAATGGTAGCGGTTCACTTGAATCCTGCTACTTAACACTGACAAAATCCTGCCATAAACATGACCTGGCAGGTCTCGTGCTACCCTGAGTTGTCAGAACTAATTATGTTAATAATGAAGTAGTGTCAAGTTACCATCGCTAGTTAATTGCCATGCAGCAATATTTGATGTCATGACAGTTAAAATCACATGCTACCTTCATAAAATGACAACTCAACATCTGCCATGACATGTTTATGGCATGGTTAAGCCAAGGTTTGCAATGGTAAAGAGTTACCAAAATAAATAGTGAAACGTGCCTGTCTTTAACAGCGGCAATTTTATTTTTGACTTCAGAGAAGAGAATGAAGTATCAGCATGATAAAATTTGAATATATTTTATCTACATGACATTACATAGATGAATGTGTGCATGAAAACATAAAAAAGTAACAGCTTTGGATTTAAATGCGGGGGGTACAGGCTTCAATCATTTTTTCTTCAGGAGTTTTAGTTCACTTTAGCAGAGGTGTCACTTTAGCCTGGCCAGCTCTCGCTAACAGTCATTTAGATAATATAAAAAGGTGCCATATTACAGCCACCAAAAAATGGAAAAAAATAATACAGGTATGAATTCCGACAATTCAAAAATTTGAAAAATGGTATAAGAGTCTTCAGGATGAATTTTGAAAAATATCTCTTTAATTGCAGTGGAAATTTACAGATGAGGTTGTTGTGGAAATACAAGGTTGGTTTTCAGTTACTGTATTAAAAATTTGTATAGAAAGTTTTAGACGAACCTTCTCAGTCAGTGGTTGTCGGTGGGCTGGTAATTATCTGATGTCACTGCTTGGCCCCTGTATAATTCTGTTTTTTCCACATGGGTGTTTTGCCTGGCCATAGTGGTCAAAACGTTGCAATAATAAACAAGAGGGATTTTGTGCAATAACCAAAGGCATGTTCTGCTCGAACATGTTTAACTGCATGTTACCTTTTACCCTACATTAGGCTGTGCCCTTCTCTCCCCTGCCTTACTGCATTCAAATACTACTTTCACATAGTTAGCATGTCTCAACATTTCCAATATAATGTGCAAAGGCCCTCTGAAGTTTGGCGCTCTTAAGCAGCTGCACTGCTTGATGCCCTTAAACAGCTAATTTCTGTTCGTCAGGCTACACTGAAATGTAAGCAGACCGTTACACACAGTTCGAGCCCCTGGAGACAGAGCATTAGAAAGAGCAGATAGCTCCACTTTTAGGGTTGGATTTCAAAACAGGAACATTTTGCTCCATCCTGTACTAAGCTTGGCCCTATTCTTATCACAGCAGACCAATAAAAACACCAATGACAACGCAGTTGCCCTGCGTTGCAGAGCTATGAATGCCCAGAGAAACACAATCAGCTGCACTTAAGTCTGAGCTGGTGTCATGACCACTTGAGCTTTAGCTCACATACCCAAACAAAAGCACAAGCAGCGCTAATGCTGCCGACACAGCTGGACTTGCTGCCTCTCGGCTGTCTGGATCCGGCTCCAGCCCTTATCATGCTCTCATCAGTGCTTGCACAATGTATGGCGCCGATGCTAACTCCCACCTTCCACAGAGCTCACCACTGCCCTTGGGCAAAGCGCAATTACACCTGTGTGCTAGTGGTTAAAGACGGAGCCACGGCTTAGAACAATCGTGACAAGCAAATGGTCAGTCAAACATGACAGTCTGAATTTACAGGCCTTTAACTGCTGTTTAATGAGAATGCTCTTAGTCATATTTTTCCCTCAAGCGATGGCCAAGACGCTGTATGACATACAGGCATAAAAAAATTGGACAAAAGTTCATGCATAGCTAGTAGAAGCAGCCTGTGGACTGTAGCAATCTTGAATTTCGTTGCAGCACTTCAAGACATATTTGTAGATAATAGTGTCAAAAACACATAAAAATGATTACTCAACACGAGTGTGTGATAATTTGCAAAAGCTAAACTGCTTTATAAGCCTCTATTACTAGCTACATTAGCCTCAAATCTTCAGTATAAAACTAACATAGCAAACTAGTAGTCGTTAGTAACATAACAAAAAAAGGTAGATGTTAGAAATGAAATGCTAATCTGTGCCTTTTGGCATTCATTCATTGTCAGCAACATGATTGACTGAACTACTCACTTAACCTCGCAATGGTCTGCCATATGTCCAAATTCTATGTTACTTGGTCTTGGAGCTGGTCTAGTCATACAGGTTCTGAGTTGCAATTAAATTTACATAGCATGTTTTTCATCCTACTGCCTTGCACACATAAGCGAGTGCAAGGCCTCTGGCTGCACATATCAGAGGGCTGAGTCAGTACCACAGGAGTTGCAAGCTCAAGTTCTGAAGACTAAACAGTAGACTGGAGTTTACTGTTGAGCCTCTAATACACCCTCATAAAGGGCTTGGTAATTAGTTAAGTAGATGCTAAATCAGAGAAAATGCAAACCTCGGTAGAACTGTGACCCAGCCAGGAGGAAGTCCCCGGATGGGACTATGGCACAGTGTATAAACGTCAGGATGACCCGTCGAGGATGGCAGAACATGAAACCATGGTTTTTCGCTCCTGTGCTAAATCACAAAAGGGTGTCCAGTTTGGAGAACAAACCCAGTGATTGAAACTCGAGCCAGGTCCTGTTAAATCTGCTGGTCTGTTCTCCTTTTTTGAACGAGTGCAAAGACAGTTCACCAGTCGGTCAGTACTCAGTTGTGACTAAGGCCAAATTTCCTTTCTTGGGGCGTATAGGCTAAGTGTGCCGTTTGGAAGATTGGATCATGCTTCCCTGTTGGGCTGTGCAGAACTGTTAGAGGACTGATAAACAATGCCATCTGTCACACTATTCTGATTTATATGAGGAAACGAAACAGCTTCTTTGGGTCAGGATAGAGAAAACAAAACCAGAATGTAGTAGATCAAATCTAACAATAATACTTTATTATTTAAACTAGCATTCAAAAGTTTAGAATCGCTTGTCATAATAACACGTTATTTTATCCAAAAATTCCTTATTTCATATTTGTTATTATTATTATTATTATATTAAACTATTATTATTATATTTAATAACTGAATAGTTCTGGTCCTAAATCTGACTGGCTGAGCCATGTTCAAAGCCACTGTAAAATACTTGATATGTACACACCTATGACCAGCTCACAATGACTTAATTCTGCTTTAATGCACCAACTCAATAATATACACTGTTCTGTTGAAAGAAAAAGTTAAAATATATTAACGTTAAACAGCTCTTCATTAAATACCTTAGACTTATATATACTGTAATTCACTTTAAAATACCAGTATGAAAAAGCAAATACTTTAAATGTGTGTGTCTTTCAGATCTGCCTGAAGTAGCATCAAACAAAGGCTAAATCTCAAAGGGCTCCTTATTCACTAGACACTGCACTCTGTAAGTTAGGAAATCCTGTAAGTTATGAAATATATATAGCGCCCTGTTTGTGCAGTACGGATTTATGCACATGTAGAATCACAAATGGCTCTTTATTAGACAGATTTTACTCTAAGCCAGAGCAAGTGTTTTAATTTCTACATAGTAAACTTCATAAGAAGTGGCAAGCCTATAATGCATTATATCAGAATTTGAAACTACCAGCTACACTATATCAAAATTTCAAGGAAGTACCAATGAAGATGGCCCAAAATGACTATTATAATAAATTCTCATTCCATTAACATACATTGAAAGTATGCTGTACTTTTAGCTTTTCTGCTGTAAAGTTAGCTTTTTGAAGATTTTTCTTCCAGTGACTACATATTCATTATTGCATGACAAATACTTAAAACTCATTAATAAAATTAGACCCATATACAACGATGAGTGACTGAATATTTAGCTGTTTGGGAACAAGTAGTAGAAACTAAAGGTACTTTATCCTTGATAAAATTGCTGTAACACACAGCTTCCCTTGGCATAATGCTTTAAAAATATACTGTAGTGATCTAGTTATAATTATATCCAGGTCATTGCCTGAGATTTGATCATCACATTTTAAATACAAGGCATTCTTGATATAATTTTATTTTAATGATATCATCTATAGCTCTCTGGATACATCTAAAATGTATTCAGATCTGTGAAGCTGTAAATTACTTATGTGTAGAGGTCAACTGATATGGATTTTTCTATGGCCGATGCCAATGTCAATATTTAGAAATCAGTGTCGGCCGATGGCCGATTTGTGAAGGCAATTTGGTGGGGGGCTATTTCCCCATATGAAAATTCTACAAAAACATAAAAATAAGTTGTTAAGGCCTGACCCAGGCACGTTTAATGAGAACTAACTGCACTAAATCCTGTGTATAATTTTCAAGATATGTCGACAAACTGTTCTATATTCCACTTACACTTTCATTTATAAGCGGCATTGACAGCATCAATCATTAAGTGTAACCACGCATTTAAGCATTTAGCTTCATCCTCCTGAGCAACTTTGTCTTTAAGTACGATGAACGATGATGCTGCAGAGAGAGAGAGAGAGAGAGAGAGAGAGAGAGAGAGAGAGAGAGAGAGAGAGATAACAACATATCTAACCCATATGGTCTTCAATAATTTTGCCTCGTGGCTGATGGTTTCCGTATTAAATGCTTGGAACTGTAGGCTACAGTGTTCCATTAAACTGTATTATGTAAGTGTAGTATTAATGACATATGAACCACACAAATAAACAAAAAGTGACCTTGATACACCTAGGTGTTCAGTTAGAGACTATAAATCATCCTTTTCATCATAATCTTTGTTAGTACTCAAGCCCAGTTTTTCCCAACTGCGCTGCCCAGCCCAGCTCGCTGACAACTCCTAACGGAGCTGAAGTGGTTGTGTTTTAGTAGCGGAAGCACTCAAATGTGCAGGACAGTATAACTTCTGGAGCAGATTTGAGAAACACTGCCCTAGCCTGTCGAGTCTGAGGTGAGATTTTTAAAAATCCCAATAGTCTGGTCTAAAAACACAAGAGAGCTCATGTGATGACGTTTCTGGTGAAGATGTCAGAGGGAATTTAGTGTGAGTTGTTAAACCAAAAGTTTTAAGGGACATGTGTACAATGTGACATGGTGGTTTTGAGAGATGTAAGGCTCGTATGTATTTTCGTAGGTGTGGAGGCAGGGTGTGGTACTAAAAGTTGTGCTGTGGTATTAAATGACCTACCACCCACAGTGGAAACCCGTGAACGAGGAGAGGAGGTGTGGACAGAAGGCCTGTGCATGTGGAGAAGCATCTCTCTCTCTCTCTTTATACACACACATATGTATATATATATATATACACACCCGTGAATAGTAAAAAACTATAGGGTGCCGTTTGTAAAAACAGCTTAACAAATTGAGATTTGTAATATTTTCATAATTTAGCGCAATTGTCACACATTTAGAGCTAAATGTGTTTAAAAAAAAAGTGTTACATTTTGGTACATTTTCTTGCTACGTAAATGTTAAATGTTAAAATTAAAAGTTAAATCTATATCTAAATGTTAAATCTATATTTAAATGTTAAATGTTAAATCTAAATGTCAAATCTTAAATCTAAATGTTGCACTCTAAATGTGGGATTTAAATCTAGCACTTTTACAAATGGCGACTCTAAATGTGGGATTTTTG
>JBBJLS010000128.1:1677223-1692160 GCA_037577275.1 Bryconaethiops microstoma
TCCAACACCTTTGGGATGAACTGGAACAGAGATTGTGAGCCAGGCCTTCTCATCCAACATCAGTGCCTGACCTCATACATGCTCTACAGAATGAATGGACACAAATTTCCACAGAAACTCCAAAAATTTATAACAGTGGAAACCTGTTATAGCTGTAAAGAGGGGACCAACTCCATATTAAAGTCTATGTATTTGAATGCAAGTCCCTGTTGGTGTAATGGTCAGGTGTCCCAATACTTTTGTCCATGTAGTGTAAATAAATATATTTAAGTGACATTATATTTGAAGCATTTAGACAAAGTCATACTTGTTTAAAAGTGGAAGTATGGAGTCAAAAGTAAACTTGAGTATAGCACCCCTGTGGAGAACAGCCCTCTTAACCGCCCTCTGATGTTCACACTAGTGTTTAGATGAACTGTGTTTGATTGGTCTTCAGTTTAAGGGTTAAACAGAATGAGATGTCCGAGAGCAGGGCTGGACAATCCTGATTTACAGTATTCTGGTGTTCCCTAGAAATGTTTTGCCTCCCTGTGTGCTCGACCGTGACCTGCTGCAGACAGTGAAGCGATAGAGCAGTCACTTAAATCAATGCCTGTCAGTGAGACAAGGCAATGAGGAGCCTTTGAATGATCTTTGACTTTTGTGATCTCATGACATGCATAGAAGGCCTACTCTCTAAGTGTTTCAAAGAAATTATAATAAAAAAAGAAAAAAAAATATTAGTTGTTAATGACTCAGGCCTTAGGCTGGTAGTGCATTTGTGTCAATATCCAATCCCGCTCCATTTAGGCAGCACACACCATAAGACAATCTAAAAATACATCTGACCTTATGTAAACCACTGTGCCAGAAACCACTAGCTACCTATGCCTGCATCCATGGGATATGGGTCACGTGTACACACACACACACACACCATTTTCATAGGAGTCAGCTACCTCATTCCTCTTCTTGGTATGTTTTCCTATTAGAAAAGACAACTGAGGCACTACTTGCTATTAAGTTTATTCATTCAACAATTCACAATACAAATACTTAAAAATTAAGCCTACTGTTATAAATAGCTGGCTGCAAATAATTAAGACATTGCACTCAACAACAGCACATTTATGACTAACCAACTATAAAATGATGCTTCTCTTTTACATAACTCCATACAGTGGTAAAATATAAAAAGAAAAGTTCTAAACTTATAAATGGCATAGCAAAAAATTAGACTTCTTATTAAAAAAAATCTATTGATAAATACAACTTCTGATACCGTTATAAACTATGTAAATTTAAATTATCAGTTACACCGAGAATATTCTGATATTTTTTTTTTTTCTTATCTTTCTGTAGACATGAAGCACAATAGTGTGATTATTCAACCTCGGAACTAATAAAGTGTACCAATTGACCAACCGATAACCATGTTCAAATTCCAATTGAAAATAACTTTTTTTTCCACTTCGTATTTACAACGATTTTAATCACAGTAGCATGAAATTAAGTAGGAAAATATGTGAATACACAAAAAAGTAAAAATAACCTTTTTTTTTCTTTCACACATATATTAGTGGTATTTTTAGTATACAATTCAGAGAACAAAATAAAGAATGGCTGAGGAATGATAGAGAGGGAGGTTCAAATAAGAGAAATTTGTGAGGCATTGAAGAATTACATTGCAGAGATCGTTTCTGGAGAGGAACAACAACAACAACAACAACAAAAAAACATATTGCACATAACTCGAGGTTATTTTGCAAGATTTTCTCACATTCAAGTCTCGAAGCCCCTCTGTATCACTGTGGGGGTCATATCGATCAAGTCTTTCTGACAGAGGTCTGGGATTCTGAATGTCAAAGTTAAATTCAGTGAATATTTTGTCTATAATAAACAAAAGCATAGAATTGGAAGGAGTTACATATAAACACAAGCCAAGACCATGTCGACTTTTTATCTTAATTTTAGGTCATGCATACTTAGGAAAAAAGAGCTTTTTTCTGCCATTTAGGATTATACTTATTGATAAATATTGATATTTCACTATGGAACATTCCTAATTGAGATACAAGGTGCATCCCTATTGTGAACCTTATATACACTGCTTTTCATTTTATTCCTACAATCAGCAACAAGGGGAGCAATACCGGTTCCGTTATTGAGAATAGGTCGGCGTTCTAGGTTTCTACGAGTGCCACACACATTTCGAGGTTTTCTCATCATGCTCGATTCGATATTTACTCCTCAGATTTCTGCAGTTTATACATATAAAAAGCGTCATCAAAAAATTATATGAACTTCTCTTAATGTTTGCCTTATATCCAGGTCTCTTTGTAACAAAGGTACAAAATCTATACCCAACAAGTGGAAAAAGAAAATGAGGTATCGCAAAAACGACTTTCCATTTGTGAAAAAAAAAAAGAAAACAGAAAAAGAAAAGAAAAGAAAATGTGCCTAAATGACTTGAAAAACAATATATAGAAAAGTAGTGCATATGTTTATGTTAATGACAAAATAACCATCTAGAAAACACAGTACAAAAATCAGCAGACCATGTAGAAAATAATATTTGTTTCTCTCTTACAGAAAATTCTTTGAAATGTGCTCAGCTACCACAATGCTCAAACGCCAAAAAACTCTTGGAAAAAAGTCATGCAATAAAACACTAATCGGTACAACACATGGTAATTCTCATTAGTAACTACAATATTAAGTTTGCTTTTTTTTTTCCTTTTTTTTTTAGCACAAATTCCCTGACAAGTGAGCAATGTTACTGCCATAACCATCACAAGAATTATTTCTGAATTAATCTTATCAGCTGTGTGTTTTTTGTTTTTGTGTTTTGTTTTTGTTTTGTTTTTTTAATCAAACCAAACAAATACTTCACTCTCCCTATTGGCTTTCCACTACAATAATATCCATGATTTCACAGAGGTCAAGACATTTGATATCTCTAAGGCTTATCTTTGGTTTGCCCGTCTAAAAATCCTTTGGAGCAGGCAATACGAGAGTTAAGTCACAGGCAACCTTACTGCTGACTGCACCACAACCGTCCTTGAGTTTGGGTCGTTAGGCATGTACAGAGTGGATCACGTGGCCGTAACCTCCGTCCGAGTGGCCTTTACTGCAAGTGACAGCAGTGAGGACAAATAAAAATGCATATTTCTACAGGTTTCTGCTTGTTGTGAATGTGTCAGTTAGCGTAAGTGTAAGCATTATGTCTGCCTCGCTGCTCAAAGCCGCCCCGCCGCCCCACCCGGCCTTGACGATCACGCCAAAAACAGCCGTTCAAACATCAGCATGTTAGTTATACAGTAGGTTTGGTCTCCTGCTAGTAAGGTCCAGGTATGTTTTGCTAGAGTGAGTAACTACCTGCATCAGTGTGTGTCATGCAACTACTTGAGCTTAGTGTCTGAGAACTAGTCATCACCATTTGCAAGTACAGTGAATTGCACACCTTTAATGATCCTGCCTCTTCTCTGTACGTAGTCGACTACAGGTTTTCAAGTGCATTCCGTCCACGTCTTTAAAGGTGAGCCATCTCAACAAAAAAAAAAGTGAGGCCTCATCAGTAGTACAATAAAAAATAAAACAGCAATTTCAGAGTCAAGTCAGGCTAAACATCTAAATGTAGAAATCTAAAGCATTCAAGTTTTCATGCGCACCAACCAAAAAAAACCAAAACAAAACAAAAAAAAAACTAAAACCCAAAATAATAATAATAATAATAATAATAATAATAATAATAATAACTTGGGATTACACTGTTTTCTTTTATCATCATCGTCGTCATCATTATCATCATCTGCAAACAATTTAAAACTTAGAATAAATTAAATCGACTTAAAAAAAAAAAAAAATCGAAATAAAAAGGAACTAGCAAAAAAGGAAAAGTGCATGTATGCAAGTTAAGTCAGCTGCGCCCCCCCGCAGCCTCCCCCTCCCACAGGTCAGTTCCAGCGGAAGGAGATGTGGCGCGGCCGGTCTCCGCCCTCCTTCACCAGGGGCTTGTGGAACTCCCGTCCGGCACGCGAATGGATGGCAGCCCAGCAGTATTCACAGTAGTACTGCAGACAGGTGACGTTGGCACAGAAGAAAGGGGCGAATTTGCCCCCACAGCGTGTGCCCTGACACTCGTCACACAGCTGGTCATCCAGGACATATGGCTTCACTTCCACCTACCAGGGGACAATGTGTATTAAATAATTAAAAAGGACAATTCCTGGAGACTCACATTACTGCATACCTATCTGATCCCAACTCAACCCAGCCCTTACAACAGGGAGGGAGAGGCACATTATATGTAACTTCACAGCTATTCAAGCTTCAGCAAGGAGATTGTGTGTAATTTGTAATGTATTAAACATTACTTTGTAAATGAATGTAACATAACTGGTGTGTTTTGACTGGCCGATAACAGCCGATATGACGACAACCTGCAGCTTTATCAGTATCATTACAAAACATGTGCTTTTTTTCCACAGCATTAGTAGCATTTCAATTCACGATCTCTTGACAGTAAAGAAAAACTTGGACAGGTAGGTCATCTTAGAACCCTGTTCAGATGTAAGACAGTATTAGAGTGAATTTGACCACAAAGTACATGGTTAAAATAACAATATGTAGCAAATTAATTTTTAGCATGAGAATAAAACAACCAAAACTAAAATTTTAAGATATATAAAAAAAACTAAAAGTAAATCTAAGAAAGTACATCTAAAATTATGTCAACCAATATCAGGTATGAGTATTTTTAGCTACCTAAAATTGGTTTTGGCCACAAACTGTATCAGCCAGCTCATACCAGATTTAAAGTTTGTTTTGTGATCGACACCACATTAGGGTGGATGACATGACAAAACTGAAAAATTATGACCATAAAGATTTCGGTCAGACTTTTTAAAAACAATAAGCATAAAGTCACAGATAATCTCAGTAATCTCTTATAGTACAAGTAAGACTGACATCCCTTAAATATGAACACGCACAATAATGATCCTGCAGTTTCATTTTAAAATTATGCATCATGCTCAGGTTTCAAACACTGCGTCCACAGAGTTTGAATCTGCTGCATGGCTAACATCCCATCCCCCATGCCTTCACCCACCCGTTTATCGATCTCGCCATGCTGCAGCTGCACAAAGCGAGCGCTGATAGCAGCAATGTAGCTCTGCTGGTTGGAGAAGGCCACCCGCCCGGCCCCCTTGGGATACTTCAGCTCAGGGTCAGTGTCAATGCCAGCATAGCACACCCCTCCATACAGCCTGTCCATAATCATCGCCAACTCCACTACCACAGGGCGGACACACACACACACACACACACACACACACACACACACACACACACACACACACACACACACACACACACACACACACGCTTACCAGGAAGACAACTTGGTAGGCAGGGGGAGGAGCTGGGACATGCGTGTCTAACACTGCTCTTCTGTTTGTGTGTGTGTGTCTGTTTGTAGTTGGTTGGTCAGTCCGGCCACAGTGGTTTCGACTGTGTATGCATGCTTGTGGCTGCGTACATTTGTGAGAGTGTGTGTGTGTGTTCGTTCGTTCATGTGCACTCGAGAGGAAGTGCTTCTGCTTCTGAGAGAGCGCTTTGGAAAAGATTAAAAGAGACCTGTAGCATCTCCGATAAACTGAGAGATTCAGGGAGAGAAGCGGGAAAGAGGGAAGGGAAAGAAGAGAAGGAAAATAAGCGGTCTCAGTCTCTCCGGTCGGATCTGGAAGGCAGAAAAGGAAAGCCTGATGGAAGCTAGTGAGTCTGTGGTGGGCTGACGCGAGTAAAGTAAGTTAAAATACATACAGAGAGTGTGGGATAAGGCCACAGCATGGAGGAGGAAGAGGAGGAGGTATTGTGCTTGTTGGATAAAGTTCTGGAGGATGAAGATGCGTTTGAAAATGAGCTGGACCTGGATCTGGAGTGTCCATACACACCCCTGGACTGTCCATACACACCTGCGGATGCTCCATTATTCAAGGTGAGAGAGAGAGAGAGAGAGAGAGAGAGAGAGGGGGAGGGAGAGACACCCTCTGCTTGCTTATTGGCGGGGCTTTTTAATATGTTTGAATGGCTATAAATAGAGAAGAGAGAAGTGGAAAGTATTGAGTCGTTCTTTCTCACACTAGCGTCACTGTGGCTGTGTGTGTGTGTGTGTGTGTGTGTGTGTGTGTGTGTGTGTGTGTCTTTGATGTATGTCTCTGTGTGTGTATGCCTGAGATGTAATGTAAGTAAGGGTGCACATGTCTGTCCAATGCGTGTGTGGTGCTTAAAGTGTATTTTTGTGTGTGTGTGTGTCTGAGAGAGAGAGAGAAACACACACACACACACACCGTTCTTAATCCTTAATGATAGTAGAGAGAAAGATAAAGATACAAAAACTGATTAAAACACGCTCAGCAAAAGATCTCACACACACAGACAAGTGAGTGTTAATTGTACAGAAGTGCTGATCTAGTCTCTGCACATCACATCCTAATGATAAATCTATGAGGAGGCTGATCTGATCTGGGATGGCTGCTTTTTCTCTGAAATATTAGACACATGGTCCTTTCTCTGCTGTGTTTCTCAGTTTTCTAGCAAACACACAAGAATGATCCTTGAATAGAACAGAAATAATCAGCTTTTTCTGTCGAGTTTGTTAGACCTAAACTGCTTTTAGTGAAAATCACTTCAGGAAGAGGCAAACGTGTATCGGTCACGTCACTAATAAGACTCTGTATGACTGTGTGTGGTGGTCTAAAGCTATCGGAGTTGAAATGTTCTGCTGTTGCCGTTACAGCTGAGAGTCGATAGAGGTAAAGCCCTTAGGGAGCTGCATTAATTTTGCTTGGCAAGATTCTTTAATTGTGATTAACCAGCAATATATATATATACCTTCAGCATATATACACCTACCATATTACTGTTATCGAGTGATGCATGTGAAGTGTACATGTGACTGCTGACATACATCAAGGCTATAGCATTTCAAGTCAAGCTCTATATGTCTCACAGTTAACAATACTGAAACTCTTCTGGTCAAACTGAGAGTAACATTAGCCATGCAGAGATATTATGGCAGGATGGTATAGTTCAGCGCAAATCAAATTTATGCATGTTTCCAATGATCCTCAGATGTGACCAATCGCCAAAAACATTTTTAGTATCCAAATGTTGCTCCTTTAGTTTAAAACAGAATTTAAAACAGCTCGGGATTCCCCCAGCTGCCCAACACATTATCTAGCGACTCGGGGCTAATTATCAGGGTCGTCGGTGGGAGCTGGCAGAACAGGCATGAGCAGGACCACAGACACACAGAAAAAACCTGCGGATGATTAAAATCATTTAATAATTGGCACCTCAAAAGAATGAAAATGAATAACCTCGTTCTAAATAGTTACGAAGCAGCCAGTCACATGAACAACACACAAACGACATTCCTGAGGGCAACAGAACTGACGAAGCCTCTCAGTAATCAGAGGCCTCGGATGTGGAAAGTGCTCTGAAGTAGAGGCCTGCGCTCCCACAGGACCGAAGACTGCATATATTCTAGTGATTCAAAATAAAAATTCTATATATTTAACAAATAATTAGAAATAACTGTTCAACAAATGAATGCTGACCGCCTTGAGAAACCCACCAAAATAAACATCATTTCTGGCTTTGTGATAGTTGGGAATAAAATGCCTGTGATGAAATTACTTCTCAGTGATGAAGTAGATCTGACAACCATAGCATGACATTTCAGCCCAAAATCATTTACTTGTTAATGGACTGTGTCTAATGTCGGATGTCTTCTTGGCTTTATAGGTGTGTGGGTAGTAGCGGGACGAGGATGAGAATGGGACAGTCGATTTTCTGCAGGAATGGCCTGAAATCTTACAGGAGTGGGATCAAAATGTTCCTGCACAGGCCTCTAGTGTAGAACCCCAACTGCTTATGTGAACTTTCAATGGAAATTAATATAACAAGACTTGATCCTTTGTCATTTTGGACTGTTCCTGTTTGTCCTATGAAACTTTAACTTTAACACGGCGCTTTCCTTTTTCAAGCAGACAAACGGAAAGACAAAATTATTCTGACATACTGATCTCGGAGACTTTCAGATAAAAATGAAAGTTGATCCTGAAACAGCACTAATCTTAGATGTTTAAAAAGGCACCAGACTGAGATCTTGGTTTCAGTTCTCCGTTCCAGATTTGTACAGACTGTCCAGTGAAGCGTCATCATGAATGAAAGAAAAAAATGGAAGTAGAGCTGGACAAAATGGGGGAAAAAAATACTGTGATTTTACTGCAGTACCTTGATAATGATTAAGAGGGGTGAAGGAAAAGGAAACTTTATTAAAGGGCTTAATACCTACATTTTATTTTGTTAGCTCCCCTGAAGACTTAAAAATGTGGTTTACATACAAAAAAAAAAAGACTGATATACGTTACTGACCTCTGTTCAAATTAGCTGACTTGTATTGTGCCTTATTCAAAAATCAGACTGACTGAAGTACATACCTTTTATAACTAGAGCAAGTGTATGTAAACTTGTGGGTTTTCATGACATGACAAACACAACAGATTCAAAACTAGCTCTTTTGAAACTTCAACGACTTTAACAACGTTCTCCATCAAAATGATTCATTAATATAAGTACATTTTCAACATTTAAAACTGGAAGTGCAATTTCTTTTTTGATTGCTGAGGGTAAGCTTAGGTTTAGGGTTAGAAAATTCTAATTACATATGTTTTATGAATTATTAGATATTAGTGTGATTAGTGAAATGAACTCATTTCCAAAATCCCCCCCATTATGAAGTGTTTAAGGTGTAAATAGTCAGAATTGTTCAAAGTAGGAGTCAGTAGAACCAGCCGTCGACCTCTAAACGTTAACAGTTAAAAGTTCAAGTTGGAGGTACCAGAATGCAACTGCTGCACCATTACTAACAACTAGCATAGGAACCACTTAGTAGCAACCACAGTTACCGTAGCAACCGTGCAATATCACAGTTTTCTCACGAAAATGCAATCTAGTTATTGTTGTTGTTATACACGTATAAACTAAATACAGGCTGTTGTATAAATAAAAGTATTTGCATGCGCTCTATGTACCCCATAGAAGGGTTATTTTTGGGGACTGTACTTTGAGCTCTTGTTGGTGCTCTACTACAGGCATTTAAAGGATAATTAAAACAATTTAGGTGTGAATGATGTTCTACAATACTGTGCAGTGCAGAAGTCGTAGGCGCTTGCAGGAGTTCTATTTGAAAATGACATGTTTGTGTGGGTGGAGCCCTGATCTGTTCACTGTTTGCTGAAGTATGAAGCCACATAGCTGAAGCACCAGGGTATTTCCTCATCACCTCCTTCACTTCCTCTTCAGTGAGCTGGATCTTATTCTCTGTGGTCTTCAGACTGTCTATCTGTGTGTAGACCGTCCTGTCCTACTTTCTCGCTTTTTCTTGTGCCGTCTCTGCCACTGACACACAGGCTATCCATCTTTGCTGAGGTCACATGCTGAGGTCATTCTGCCGCTCCCGCCGTCCTTATCAGCATGAGCTCTGGGTGTGATGGTGTTAGACTGAGCCAACATTGATTGCTAGCCTTCATCGAGCCCACGCCATTCAGTTTGCTCTAGCTTCTGTTCACACTCATTTACAACAACTTTATCACCCATCTGGGCTGCACTGAGCAGCTGTGTCGTATGACAGGAGTGGACAAATCCTCAGAACTCCCTCAGCAAACAGTAGAACAGCTTCATTTTGGTACTGGGACTGTAATTTAATTTTAGGACGGTAACTTTAGTCAGGAAAGATCATCAGACTAATAGGACCAAGGTAAATCAATGTATTTTGGGAGGAAATTAAATGTCGTTTGGTTACAGTTACCGTAATTACAATTCTTTCAATATAGTTTAATACAGTGGTCCACACTGTATGGGGTGCTACCGCCATTCCAAGCTCGTCGGGGGGGCATATGGCTTTTTTTAAAATTGAAATGGCCTTTAATTTTGGTAACATTCATATTTTCTGCGATAATAATGGTTAGGGCTGCATAATGTTTCGTCTGCTATTGGTCTCTCCAGTACTGATATTGCAAAAGGCTGCAATGTGCTTCTAACCAATCACAGTGTTTCTGACACGGTGACCAATCACACTAGGTGCTACTAGGTGTTCTGATGAATCAAGGCCTTCATATAATTCAGCAAAAGTCTTAGAACCCAGTCTAAGTGTGTTCTCTGCTTGTTACATTCCATGTAGCACTAGAATAAATGTAACCATACATTGATGGAACAAAAAAATAAGAAGATCAAATAGTTTTAGATCAAATATTCGTCATCTTGTGGGGTAGTCGAAAAAACAAAGTTAAGTTCCAGATTTCTCCTCTGTGTCAACACACTTAACATGCATGTGTTCAATTCCACAACCGGGACACCTAATTTAATGTAAATAAGTAACTGTCGCATTTCTACAGGCTCCTGAGCAGTAAACAGTGCTCGCCTGTACAAACAGACCCAGCTTCAAAGGTCAAGATATACATAATGCTAGCAGCTGTCTGCTGGGTTATTTGAGTGTGTATCTGTGTGTGTGTGTCTTTCTGTTTGTGTGTCTTTCTGTGTGTGTGTGTGTGTGTGCGTGGGTGTCTTTCTGTGTGTGTCTGTCTGTGTGTGTGTGTGTGTGCGTGGGTGTCTTTCTGTGTGTGTGTGTGTGTATGTGTGTGTGTGTGTCTGTGTGTCAGTCTGTGTCTGTCTGTATGTGTCTGGGTGTGTGTCTTTGCATGCTTGTGTGCCGGGCTGTTCCTGGCATGAAGCTGATGTTCAGTCTGTAATTTGTATCAGTGAGATCACTATCAGACATTGTTAATGCTCTTGCCATCGCGCTTATCAATATAAACAGCCTTGAGTGTTCCTTTGTAAATCCGTCTAAAAACTGCCCAGTGCCAGGAACAGGTTGTCAGACTGTGGGTGGAGCAGCAGAAGGCTGTCAGCTGTTGACCAGAGTCCAGCCGAGACTGATGGCCACACACTTCCTCTTAGCCACTTAAGGTCACAGTGCTCTGACAAACACCTCCAGACCCCAGCCAGTCCAAATGTTTGGTTGGTGGACCGTATCTATCCGAGTTTACTGGGACATTGCAGAATGGCCTTCCTCATTCTTGCTGTTCTAGAATAACTGTCCCCATTCATACTGTTACAGAATGTTCTCTGGCGTTCCCTCTATTATGTGTTCCCCCATTCATACTTTATAATGATCATTTTAACTGGAACCTGGAACCGTGCTAGAGCGCAAACAAATGTTATTATCCACTAGGCCACCACCACTTGGAAAAACGTCTTGCGGCCAAAAAACTAGGGTCAAAAAGAACGAGATGGATACACTATGAATGGGCAATGGAGGAACTAGCACAAACACTATTATCCGTTCCCAGACGTCACTAGCAAGTTAGGTGGGTTAAGTATTTCTCGCAGCCATTACAATGCCAAGACAACAAAAACCACTCTGACAGAGAAAAACTACCCAGTGTCTCCATATTAAACAGTGTTTAGGATTAAACAGTCATCTCTATGGTTTCACAGCACCACTGCGCTGCCTAAACATCAGCAACACTGTTACCGGGACAAGATACAATGGAAAATTTAAGTGCGATACAACATCCGTACCGTTACAGTATGATTTAGGTACAGCATGGTCCCTGTATTCCTATGGAAGGGTCTTTAGAAAGTTCTTCTCATTCACACAGTTCTGTAAAGCGTTTACCTGTTCACCCTCTTCTAGAAAGCTCTCCCTCATTCACACTGGTCTGAAAACGTCATTTTCTGAAACCACCACCAACTTTACAAATGTGGGCATTTGTTAATTTGCCCTTCAGCGAAGCAAGAAAATCAAGATGTGCTTCTCTGGACGTTCTGCACTGTATTAGTCTGATCTACCTGCTCCTCGGGCTCCAGCCATAATGACTTAAGCTCTGAGTCAGAGCTCTTCATGCCCATTCAAGTTGAGACGGACACTTCATTATTTCTTAAATATTTTTAAAACATGGAATATATTTTTAATGTATTACTACTACCTTTTTCGTAGTTATTAAAATGATCAATGCATTGTTCTAATTATGTCATACTTCAAAAAGTACCCTTTCTCTATGGTGTTGATTTCTTCCAGAAGTTGCGCGCGCATGCACACACACACACACACACACACACACACACACACACACACACACACATACAGCAGTAATGCTGGAGGAAATTAGGCTATGGTGTGTTTTTAAAGTGGTTTGTAAAATCAACCCCGTTTTCAGTGTGAAAATGAAGTATTATTAGTCATACACACTTCGCTGCATTTGAGAACATTGGAATAGTTCGCTTCGCAATATAGCAGGCTAGGAGCAGTAGCCGTCCTTCTGTCTGGTTGTTTGGCCTTCTGGCTCACTAGTATTCGTGAATTGCAGTAGCATAGCATCCTATTTAATATTGGTAACGGAGATCTGTGTTAAGCTTATCGCAGTGATCTGACCACCGTGATAGTTACCAAAACACTGAGTTCTATTTACTCCCACCAAATCAAGATGCAGAAGAAAATCCTATGGTTCTATAAAAAAAAACAACAGAAAGCCTCAGTGCTGACCTCAGTCAGGAGGTTGATACTGCGAGAGGTAGGTTATCTTAAGTGAAAAGAAGTGTTATTTTCAATAACCATAACAACATAAATATAAGTTTACCATTAAAATTGCATGAGGCCCCTGTTCTATGTCACAGATTATTAAAGGTAAATGTGACCTTTGCAAGAATAGCATTCCTGACCCAACTGCAGCTCAGAGTGAGTGCATGGCCAGGAAATTGGACACTATATTTGGCAGCTGTCTGGTTTACTAGCTGTTAGTCATCAGGGTGGTACATTTCCTCTCTGTAAACAGTGGCTGTTTGTGCTTTCGTGTGCCATGATCTGCTTCAAGGCTGTCTTTCCACTGTAGGAGGAAGAGCCAGACATAATGTGATTTATGGATTTTTATTTATTTATTTTTTTGTAGACTCGTAATTTTTTTTCCTCTCGTGCAATGTGGGTGTGTTGATGTCTGTATAATAGCAGATTTAAGAGTGCTTGATGATGTCAACTTACGACATTTTGTCTGTGAAAATAAACATTCGAGCTTGAATATGAATTACTTCGTTTGCAGTAGTGTTACATCATCTGACTCTCATTTTTTCATTCAAGTAGGGGTGTGTTATATGGTAACAGAATAACATCACAATACTTAGACATTTTCATTTTATCCACAATATGCGTGTCTCTATTCAGTTTTATTTTAATAAACAGGTTTCATAGGTTGGAAAATGAACCAGTAACGCCTGGAGGACAAGTTTTCCTTTTTTAGACAAAAGACTGATTATTAAAGTTTCAAAACATGTTGGTTATTCCCCAGCCCCTGTATCACAAATAAACTGCAAAAACAGCTTGTTTTGAATGTATTGTTGGAGTGATGTCATGAAATCCAATGCATTTACATAAACCTCCTTCTAAACCTTCAGCAGTTTAGCCCCTCCTGTTCACACTGAAGGTCTAAGGAGCGTTTTAGACTGAATTGCTTTTTGAATGAGGCGCAATACAAGACAGCTAGCACAGAGCTAATTTACTGTTTTTGGTACACAAACCCACTTAAAAGTGGACGTCAAAATCTAAAGTGCAGAAAAAGTAGGACGTGGGTCTTTTAATATTTCATATACTGCACTTCATCCAGTTAAATAGGACTAATTACACATTAGATGAGTGCCGGTGAGATTCACTATATACTCATAAAAATGCACAGACCCAGGGGAAGCAGTGAGGTTGTTCTAGACTCCTTTACTCTCATTTTAGTTCAGTTATCAGGATAAGGCAGGTAAACCAGAGAAAGGTATACTGAAGAAGAATAGGATGAAATTTGGCTGGTCTTCCTGGCCTCCAGTTACTGTGTTAAGGTTAACACACACGATAAAAACACACACACACACACACACTAGGATGACCTGGCATATTTTAGCTTTATTGTTTTCATGCAGTCTTCCTGTTCCACCTCTTTCCATACTTGATTAAAACTGGAGTAATGGAGATTTTATCTGAAAGTGTTTTGATCCACACGGAACTTTATCCGGAGATCCAGACAGCATGGCAAGCCAGATGTGTTGTGCTGAGCTTCTTTGTCATCTCTTCTGAATCTCTTGCGAAATACAGAGCTTACTCTTTATTTTCCAGTATCTGGATGATATTCATGGCTGTAACAATACTGTGAGCTAACATTTTGATTAATCCTGCAAACTCCCGCAAAATATTTGTTTTGAGTTGAGTAGGCTAAAGTTTCGGATGATTTGGAACATGCGGACAGGGCTTCAGTTGTGAGCGTGTTGTATGCCACTGAGTTCCCTTAGGTGAGGTTCCTTGTGACCTTTGGTGTTGGACCTTTGGTGTTGGACCTTTGGTGAGGACCCTTGAGGCCTTTGGTGTTCAGGCACTGCAGCTGCATCAGGCGACATGATTGGCTCCAGAAAGGTGTACATGCGGGTTAAAACTAGTGCCATTATTCCCTTCCAGGCTTAGAAATAGCAGCACTTTCAAAACCCAAAACAGAAATTCATTGTCCAGGATGGTTGAAGAACACATAATAACATGGGAGTCCAGATTGAACAATAATATAAATTGTTCGTGGAGGATTTCCTTCAGATATCAGGGTAGCATAATGGTATCTGACGTTATTGGCACTGATGTCTGTGTATCATAATTCATAATTCACTTTCATCTAGTTGGTCTACAGTATTAAAATGGTAGACAGATGAAACAGTTGTAAATGTTACTACCGACAATTTGTTCTTGCTGTAACAACAAAACATACCAGGTTTCTTCTCGATGCCTCCAGCTGTTGTTTGGATTTGTGAAATTCCATCAGCAGCTCCTGATTTAATTTAATGAGGGACTGATTGAGTCAAACCAGGTTT
>JBBJLS010000128.1:1696690-1710562 GCA_037577275.1 Bryconaethiops microstoma
CTTTTTCTGCTCCTTTGCACATTTCTTTCATTGCAAATGCACAGTTTATATTTATCTACACCTGCACATCACACTTTTCACTTACTTATTTGTATTTCTTATCTTGTTCTATTTTTTAAAAATATTTATTTTTATTTCCTATTATTCTTTATTTTTATTTATTAACTCATTACCTAACTTGGCATTTGTGTGTGGACAGCAAAGAAAGAATTTTATTGCACAAAGAAAATGCTACTTTTTTCTGTACATATGACAATAAACTGTATAATAAATTCCCACTGTAACACTCCAAAATCTTGTGGAAAACCTTTCAAGAAGTGTGGACACTGTTATAGCTGCAAAGGGGGAACAAACCCCATATTAAAGACTGTATTTGAATGCGAGGTCATTAAAATCCCTGTTGGTGTAATGGCCAAGCGTCCCAATACTTTTGTCCATATAGCGTAGTATCTTTAGAATACTCTTAACGGTCTAAGGGCGTGTAGACGCTAATTTCCCGGATGTACGGCCAGGCCTCGCGGTGCATTCTAGAACATGTAGTTTATTTGCCGGATTGACTACAAACAGAACTACTAATGACACAGCTGGATATTTTCGAAAAATGTCATGTTTGACTTGTCCAAACGCTTGCACCACTTCACCCAACACAGTAACGACCATGATTTGAGCGGGGTTTACAGTGAAACACGTTCTTTTACGTTATGCCCCCCGTGGCACAGGTGGATAGGACTGAGAATCCATGAAATAACGTCAGCTTAAAAAAAACAAACAAAAAACACTGTTGGAAATTTCAGAGTATCGATACGAATTAACTACGTTATTAATCTGATTTAAGCACCCAAAGTAATAGATATAGCTATGCATAAATAACAGTGAGGAAGAAATAACGTATAACTCGACAGAGGAGTGTTAGCTTAGCAACAGAGCTCGCCGTCTTAAATTATAGGACGAATAACGGTTTTAAAAAGTTTGCGTTTTATCCCGCTTAATTCACATCTTGCTTATTTGTACGACCAAAATGTATTACACTGGCTCAACCATGGCGCCCCAATGCCATTTAAGTAACAAAAACCAAAAACAAGCTTGAAAAACAAGACGTGTTGCTTTTAAACCTACCTCGGTAAAATGCCCGAGGGGCTATTCTCCCAGACGCCTCCGGCACGTGAATAAGGTTAAGATTGGAAATAAACAGTTTAGAGAGCTCTAATAAGGCCAAACACCAGACTGTAAATGTTTCCCGTCCCTCTGTAGATCCGTTACCTGAAGGGATTAGTCAGAAAGCCTGTACCATTCAAAAAGAGACGCCCCCCACCTCCAAGAAAAACAATCTGTATTAATTTAATTTCTTTAAGGTAGACTGACCATATTTAAAAACATTAACAGCTATAGCATTAAGAAGCAGTCGTGCATATATCCAAATAAAAAATAAAACAAATACTAGTATTAACAAATTCAGAGACCCAAATAGGTTTGTGATTGGTCGTCCTGGGAAAACGTCCACAGTGTGACGCAGAATTTTCCATCTGATCAGAAGCACTGATGTAGAAATATTTACCAGAAGGATTAGATCACACAGGATCCACCCTGCACAAGGCATTTGACAGAATCACTGTCCAATTCTAAATACTATTTAGCAGAACTGAAGAAGGAAAAAAAAAAAGTTACATTCTTTCAAAAATAATTATTTGATGAAACATAGAAATTACATCAATATAAAGCAGCTCTCAAGTAACTAAATAAAAAAAAAAAAGCACAAAAAAAACCCCTACACATCTAAAAGTAGTATTCAGAAATTCCTATTTGTCCAATTGACATATTGATTAGAGGTTAACAATTGCCAACTTAAAACCGAGCAGTCTTTTCTAGTGCTCACGTTTCATAAATATTACAGTAAAAAAAAATGTCTTGCCAGAACGGCTTCACTTATCAGAGGTTTAAATAAGGTCGCTAAGTTAAGCCCCAAATACATACTAAACACTCATTAAAGTGTGTTGAGTGATGCGAGTCCTGCTGCATCACCTATAACAAACATGTTTAATGTGACATCTTATTTGTTTTAAAAGTACTGCTAATATGAACTAGCATAGGAGGAAATTCCACATCCAAGTCTAAAATAAGCTATTTACACTTGCATTACACAACAGAGATACACTTGTTTCAAAATCAAGAGCTGTGATCAAGTAAAATGTTTGCCTCACTCCTTTTCAATTCAAAGCCATTGTTTATTATGTAGGTTTTAAGGAGGGGAATTTACATACACACTTTAGTGACATTCGTGTCTCGAGATTATGGGCCAAGTGTCTCTTCTGGTGACCACTGCAATGTCATTCATAGCAGCTCCTGTGTGAAAAGCCATGTACCAGTGGAGGTAGGGCTACTTCACTAATTCCCATTTAGAAATACTACAGACAAGAGTAATAAACCTCAAAACCCTAACAAATGGGGGAACATATTTTGATCCTTTTCCCACTACTCTATATTCATATACATTTTTATAGCGCTTTATTCAATTGAAATCCAGAGGTTTATATAAAACCAAATCCAAAGTGTTTACATATAAAAATCAAGCAAAACTGACACGACACGACACATCCCTTTACTAGTTGGCTCCCATACGTGGAGGGGAGTGCCAGACAGCTGAGCTGGTACGTTTGAAGAAGCGTGGTTTAGTCTTTTGAAAGATTTTCTCCAGTTTGGGCTGTTCAATTTCCCCAAAGTAAGAGTCCAGATCTAGTGGGTCATAATAGCGCTTCATGACAGCCTGCTGAAGCTGCATACCTGTGGACATAAATACACATACTGGATATTAAGAATATCAAATGTGGCATGAAGGCAGCAGCAGTGCTTTTCATTTTGAAACTGTTTTCTTCATTTACTTTACAAGTAAAGGATGTACCCCCACACTGACCAAAATAAACCATTTTGTATATATATATATAAAATCAATTATTCAGAACTGTACCAAAATAACTAACACTTTATGGTGAAAATGTCATGATTTGATTACAGTTCTTAAGATCAACAATTTATTCCCATTTATACAGCACTGTGCATAAAATCTGAGAACTAAATGTACAGCCATTTATATGAGCAGAAAAAACGTAATCAAAAATGGTATGTGCAATGCTATCAGAATCAGCAGATGACTGCCAATATATATATTCTTTTTAAAGCATCAGACAGATTCAAACCAATATTTGAATCTGTCTGATGCTTTGAATATTTGAAGGCTAGAAGAGTAGAATGTTTAGAAAATATTGGACTAAAATGTCTAAACTGTATTAAGTTCTTGCATTTGTTATAAACAGAAATAAATATTTTTCTGTAAATGTTGAGACCATGTACGTATAATCACAATTTCGACATTTTGTAAATGCATATTGCATGTAAAATGTTGCAGAATGGGTTGATATGTGCACAAAGTATTGGATGCTACGATTGACTCAAAATTCCCATAACAAAATTTTAAAAAGATGCTTTTATATCTGTTTTAGCTTTCAAAACTGTCCATGGGGAAGCCTGGAATTTGCAGTTACAATATCACACCCGCTGCAACTTAAGAATTTGTTACATTAAATCAGGTTCTGCTTTTGGAATTCAACATATCCATGCAATGACTGGAATGTACCATTTAGTCAGGAACTCAACTTGCGTTCTTTAACAATATTTTAAAAGTTGGTATTTACATTTATTTGCAATTACTGTTACATTCGTGCTTTTTCTGGCAAATGCATGTTTATGTCCAGAATAAATAATTTAAAATATAATTCACATGGTACACAAAAACTCATGGTCATCGACACTCGTTTCTTACCCTCAGCCCAGGAAGGAATTGGTTTCCTGGGAGCCGATTCATCATCTGTCGAGTCATCACTGTTCTGGTCCATACCGTAGTCTTCTGGATTCACCAACACATCAGCCTTCTTCCCTTTAGGTGTAATCTGGTAGGACTGAGGAGATTGCTGTAGGATAGAAAAAAGAAACAAAAAACATTAAGTTCTCCTTATCAAGTATATTCTAACACGTCACCTCAGTCTAACTCCGCTTGTGCTTGGCCAAGTTTAGACAGAAGAGGGCAGTACTGTATTTCACACCAGGACTTTGGCCAGCGGGTGTTCGATCTGCAAAGGGTTGGCATTACTCTAGAATTGAATTACAACCAACACAAGCACATTCAAGCAGATTCTATTTGTTTAATCATCTGTTCTGATCCTTCAACAATTGGTCATTTGAGCACTAGCACACTACTGTATTGACTAAGGAAAGTTCCCTGCACATAATGATAATGCAGTACTGATTGCAATCAAACTTGAGTCTCAGTACTGGATGACAAGTCTGCACTTTTATTAGCCGGCAGAGCTGCTTAGGCACCTCTGGTCAGGATAAGGGCAAGGAGCATTAAAAAAAGTGGAGACAAGTGTGGATCTTACCTCTACATCTACAGTGACATTAAGCCCTGCTCCCTTGTCTATCGTCATGTTATGAGCTGTTCCTTTGCTCACTGGGGTCTTCATGACAGAGTGCTGAAGGGCAAGAATTAATAAAATCATTATTACCTTTAAAAACAAATACTACCAAATACTACACCATGTTCCAAATTATTATGCAAATTGTATTTAAGTGTCAAAGATTAAATATTTTGTTTTTCAATTGAACTCGTGGATGGTATTGTGTCTCAGGGCTCTTTGGATCACTGAAATCAATCTCAGACACCTGTGATAATTAGTCTGCCAGGTGAAGGATGTTCCACATTATTAAGCAGACCTCCATTTCCAAGCAATATGGGAAAGAAAGAGGATCTCCCTGCTGCCAAAAATAGTTGAATGCCTTGGACAAGGTATGAAAACCTCAGATATTTCACGAAAACTTAAGCATGATCATCGCATTAAGAGATTTGTGGCTGATTCAGAGCACACAGTTTCCTGCAGATAAAGGCACAATGAGGAAGGTTTCTGCCAGACTAAATACATTGGATTAAGAGTGTAGCTGCTAAAATGCTATTACAAAGCAGCATACAGGTATTTGAAGTTGCTGGTGCCTCTAAAGTCCTGCAACGTCAAGGTGTAAGATCTTAGAGGCTTGCAGTTATGCATAAACATTCTATTCAGCCACCCCTAACCAATGCTCACAAGCAGAAATGGCTGCAGTGGGCCCAGAACTACGTGAAGACTAATTCTCAAACATCACTGATGAGCACCATGCAACCCTGGATGGTCAGGATGGATGGAGTGGTGGATGGTTGGTGGACGGCCACCATGTCCCAACAAGGCTGCGAAGTCAGCAAGGAGGTGGCAGAGTCATGTTTTGGGACGGAATCATGGGTAGAGAGCTGGTCGGCCCCTTTAGGATCCCTGAAGGTGTGAAAATGACCTCTAAGAAACTGACTGACCACTTTCTTCCATGGTACAAAAAGAACCGTGCTTTCCGTAACAATCATCTTCATGCATGACAATGCACCGTCTCATGCTTCAAGGAATACCTCTGCATCATTGTCTGCTATGGGCATAAAAGGAGAGAAACTCATGGACCTAATGCTGCAAATCCAACAAATGACCATTTTCAGTTCTTTACAACGTATAAAACGTTTTGATATCATTGGGAGATTTGTTCGAATTATATTCTAAAGGTTGACTTAAATTATGCTGTCATTTGCATCGACTATTTAGGAAAATTAGAGAAAAATATCATTTGCATAATGATTTGGAACGCAGTGTACTAGATGAGATATAATTACCAAATGGACAAGAACCATACCTCAATATCAACAGTAACATTTAGTGCTGGACTGTGTGTAATAGTGGAATTGAGGGCTTTGGACATGGGCATTTTAACAGAAGCCTGAAAGAGAAAGTGTTACGTTACAACATTATAGGTGAGACAGAAGGTTGAAGGAAAAAAAGTGAATAAAAATAAGAACCTGTACAGTAGGGGCTACTGCAGCAGCAGCACGTTTCTGTTGGGCAGCTCTCTCCTCTTCAGCCCTCTTCTGCTCCTCTTCCTGTAAGGTGATATACATAAGTGAGATATTTTCTAACTCATGTATGAGGCACAAAAATGTTTCTCATTCTACAAAGCAAGGTAGGTTAAGAGGATTAGAAGAGTCTCTGGACTCCTACCATCCTCCTCTTTTCTTCCAGCTCTCTTCTTTCCTTCTCCTTGGCAGCTCTCTCCAGTTCTTTCTGAAGAGCAATAGCCTTTTCCTGTTCCATTCTCTCCCTGCAACAATATGAAACACAAGCAAATATTAAAAGGGGGCATATTATGCAAAACTCACTTTAGTTATAATAGATCTATGGCCTATTCAAAACATGTTCAAGTTCTTTGCACAACATCACTCGCATAAAGAGATCTCACCAGCCTTATTCTTAACAGTTTCAAAACGAGCCGTTTAAGGGCCGTCACTTTTATGCAAATAAGCTGTTACTGGCCACGTCCCACCCATCCCATGCTTACGAAACGAATAAGCTAGTTCATACTTAACTGCGATAGAAACACAAGTCATTATTTGAAAGTACTTACATATCCTTCATCTGCTGACTTGTCACGGACAGTAGGTACAGACCCCCCCCCACAACGCTGAAGTTAGCTCCTTATTCGAATTTTCGTTCCACCATAAATACTGCTATCCAGGCTGCAATGTCGCTATTTCGCCTGCAGAGGATAAACTTTACTGAGGTTTACATTCAGAATTATGTTGCCTTTTATATGGACTGTTTCAGAAATGCAAGTAGAGAAATAAAAACGTTTTTAGTCTTTACATGGCAATTATCTCTTTTCCAGAAAAAGGCAACATAATTCTGAATGTAAACCTCAGTAAAGTTTATCCTCTGATCTCCCATCAGACGAAATTTGCTGGCTAATCCTACTGTGTACTGTCCGAGGTGCTCAAAGCAGTCTAACTTGAAGCGGTGCATTTGCCTATAGCAATAGTCTTAGGTGCGCTTGTAAAACTAGCAGACAAATCGGCGGATCTTCAACTAATCTAGTGGGTGGGGGCTCGACAGAAGAGAGGTGGATGCGCATTTTTCCATTATGACACCCTGGGGTGGGGGCGCTCTAAACGGCTAGTAGGAGCACATCGTCATCTTGTGGCAATTCATGGCAAAATGGACATTTTTTGCCTAAATAATCTCCACATGATGCGGTCACCTATGGTAAAATTGCCTACACCGTCAGTCGATCAGGTAATATGATTCTACCACTTTAGGACAATTAAGCTGATTTATTATGCCCAAGTCAAAATAAAATGTGACTTTAGCAATTTTAATAGCTTTTCAAGATCACTTCTTTGACAATTTGCCACATTAATAGGCATCAGCTAAGAACCCAGCAAAGAAGAGCTGGAGGGAGTTGATGTTTAGTTTGAGTGTGTTTGTGTCAACAATAAAACATTACTGGGAACACATTACTTGAAGGTGTTTACATAAGAGTGACAAACATGACATGTCATGAACATTAATGAAACTTTTTTTTTTTAATGTTCATGACTGTTGTCATTAAGTTCCATTCAGCTTTTGTAATGCAAAGTTGACACTGTTAATGACAGTCATAACCATCAGTGAAGTGACATTAACGTTCATGACACTCTTATGTAAAGACCTTCAAATAAAGTGTTACCATTTATGCTTAAGTCACAAAGGCACGTTAAAAAAATGCCCAAGTCATTTTTTTCTCTTAAGTTACATAATTCACAAACACTATTATTACTATCCCAGTAGTCATCCTTTGTTCCATCCTTTATGAGTGAAATTACCAATAATTGTCATATGTTCAATTTTTGTGTTTCCTTAAAAACTTAACTAAAAAAATTAGTTAGGCAATTATTTTAGCAAGGTGTCGATATGATTCTTGACAAATCTTTCCATTGATTCACCGAAAAAGGATGGATGTTTGTTTTTTTTTCGCACTTGGAGTGTTTATAGGAGCAGTAGAGACACAAATGAAAATACAAAAGGATGCAAGAAGTGAGTTTTGCATAATGTGTCCCCTTTAAAGTCCATTCTGCACTAAAAAAAAACAAACAAAACAAAAAACAAAACACACAACATATTACTGGTGGGCACTACCAACCTCTCAGCAGCAGCCTGTTTTTCCCGCTCTTTCTCCCTCTCTAGCACCTTCTTGAGCTCCAGAGCACGGGCAGCCTCTGCTTGTTTCCGCACTCTCTCCCGTTCCTCCTCTGCCTTCCGCTTGGCCAGCATGTCCTGGTGCCTTCGCTCCTCTTCCTCCTAAGAAAAGTGGATGGGCAATGTGGGTTATTCCATCCATGCATGCATCCATCCATTATCTACCCCTTTGTCCCACACTCACACTTGTCCATTCACACTCAGTCACACCTAGGGGCAATTTAGTGTTCAGTTGACCTATCCCCAATGCACGCATGTTTTTGGTGGCGGGAGGAAACCCACATGGTCACGGGGAGAACATGCAAACTCCACACCGAAAGCCCCTGCGCCCAACCCGGGAGTCGAACCCGGGAGTCGAATCCAGGAATGATAAAAGATTGTTACCAGCAGACAAATACAAACAAAACAGCAGCACTATAAATCATATTTATCTAAATGTATAACAAGAATACTGTTTTATACATTGTGGTGTTTTAAAGTTCGCCATTTTGAATTTTCAAAATGACTTCCAAAACTAGACCCGTGTCGGAACAAGTTGAATAACATTACTTGTTTTGAAGAAGGAAAAAATAAATAAATAAAAATAATATAAATTAAAAAAAAGGGGGTGAATTTAAATCCTTGTGATATACAAACATACTGTGTGTGTGTGGGGGGAATTACCCACACCACAAATCTGGCTATTATAACTAAAAATAATAAAACAATTATATATAAAAAAAACCAAACAACCCCCCCCGCTATTCGCAGGGCTTACTTTCGAAGAGCACCAGCGAATTGTGAAAAACTGCGCTGTGTTTTGGTAAATAAATAATTTTTAAAAAGCCTCTTTTTTTTGTGTAAACCCTAAATATGCTCCCCAAACACTATTTCAATTTAAATTTAGTTTAATACATTACCCTTAAAGAAAATGTAAAGATAAACCCATATTCATACTGTACAGTTTACACTAAACTGCTTCAGTGCTAGAATGTAAGTACCAATATTACCACTGTATAGACTGTACTGTAATTCATGCATGGGTGTTTTCTTTGGTATGCGCTGTCCTTTTCTTTTGTGTAAGCAGGGTAAATACAGTAATATTTAATGTATTGAACATATAGTTAAATCACCAATAATTTTTACAGTTCAATAATTTACTGTTCATCCCGCGTTGTATTGTAGTGACCCACCGTTTAAAGCAGACACTGGACAGCTACTGAGCTAAACAGCCTCTTAATTTACAGTATTAAAAATATTGAGCTTTAAGGAGGACAGAGAGAGAGACAGAGAGAGAGATTACAGAACGGCCAATCTGGATTTTTCCAGAAGAGACAGAGAGATTTAAATTCAGTGCAGCAGAACGGACAGATTGCCAGTTCGCCCCGTATACATTTTCGTTAAGGGTAATGTATTAAGCTGAATTAAAATGAAATTAAAGTGTTTTGAATTCAGTCATTTTTCTTTAAATCTCTCTCACTCTCTTACTCTCTCTCTCTCTCTGTCACTCTCTCTCTCTCTCTCTGTCTCACTTTCTGTCTCTCTCTCTCTTATTCACTCTCTCTCTCTCCCTCTCTCTCTCTGCCTCTCTCTCTCTCTGGGAAAGTCCAGAAGGGCCATCCTGCCCCGCTGAATTTAAATCTCTCTCTCTCTCTCTCTCTCTCTCTCTTTCTCTCTCTCTCTGTCTCTCTTTCTGTCTCTCTCTCTGTCTCTCCCTCTCTCTTACTCTCTCTCTCTGTCTTCTGGAAAAGTCCAGAACAGCCATCCGTTTGGGCGGCATAGGGCTTTTAGAAGGACAACAAGAGGGCAGCAGCCAATAAGTGGAAATTTAGCGGATTTGATATTTGGATTACTATTTGTTATTAGTAAATTATATATTTTTAATAATTTAGAACTAAAATGCATAGAAAAAAACATATTGCCATGGAGATATATATATAAAACAACACAAGTAAACATTAGAATAAACTCAAACGAACAAGAAAGCAGTAAAAAAGCATCAAGATTTCCTTTTTTCTAAAAGGCAGTTGATATTTTGTGAGCTGGTTAGAAGAACACAGGTTTGGTTTCAGATTTCTACTCATTGCCGCCAGTCTTTGTGTGTATTTATAAATTTCCATAAGCAGCATCTAATTTAATCTAATGAAGTAAAACGAGCCAAACCAAGTATTTGATTGTAGCTAAAATGAATATTGGACTTCCATGAGGAAAGAGGTCTGGAAATGGTTAGGAGAACACTTTGCCACATATAAAACCATTCTTTACTGTAATAATGTTAATTGTATTTATTGCAATATTAATGTTAACAATAACAACACTACTGTCCAGTAGTAAACAGGTTTTAAATATAATTTTCCCAGGTGCCTAAAACTTTTGCACAGTACTGTATATATACACACATATACACACACACACATACATACATACATACACATACATATATATATAAATAAATGATTGTTAGTCAATTATTTAACCAGTAAATTATTTGTCAGCATCAGGATCGTGACAGGCCTATGTACAAGTGCAAGGTCGAAAAGAATCCAAGGTATAACAAACTGTTCCCAGAGAGAGAGGCAGCTCCACCTGAATGACCAAAGCGACCTACAGCAAGGCAAGCAGAACCTATAATAAACTCCTGGACAAGCAGAATTTAGGCTGAATTTCTCAGACCAAAGTTAAGTCTAAGCCTAAGCTTTAAAACAATAGCGGTGACTATTTATTTACACTGGATTTAATCCATGCATGGGAAAGCACCTCTTAATGTCTGAGACATCTTGGGTGAGGAGGCAATATTTTTTTTTTAATTTCAGGAGGTCGTTTGTGAAGGCTGTAAATTCTACATTGTTTGACATCTCTGATGAGTTTTGGCTTCCTGAGATGAAGATAATCATTAGGGAATATTAGACATTTTCTGATTAAATGGAAAGCTAAAGCAAACATGGGTGCAGAAAAACAGCAGTTTAATCAGGAGCGAGAGCAGAGGCTCTGCAGCGTGTGCCCTCTCTTCCCTGGCCTAGATTAGCCAACTAATCCTGGGGGTTCACATTCAGCTAAAAGCAAAAGGAACATTAGAAGCAAATGTCCGCTGGATGATTTTACGGAACAATGAAATTGGTTTTCATGTGTTTTTTTCTGCATTAAAGTGATCCAGCATGTTTTCATGCTGTTACGGTGCCTAACACTGAGCTGAGATTAATATACTACATATTACATTAATATACTATATGTATTTTTTGTGGAGGTACATACATGGCTTTATAAGGAAAAATATTCCCTTAAGAAAATATTTTTTTTTCAGATTTACCACTATTGGTATGATAGTAAATCAAAAATGGGGATTTTAGATGGTAAATGAAAAGCTTATATTTCCACTGTAGATATCCTGAGCCCTGGTTCCATTGAGCACTATTAAAGAAATCCAGTAAGATTTTTTACACTTAATTTTACATTAAAACACTCTGGATGATGAGTACATGTCAACTACTGAAAAATGCAGAAATGTCTTCTTTTTTTTAATTTTTTATCAGTGACATATTTTTCCCCTTTTCTGTAATGTTGCAATAAGGTTGTGCAAAGCAGCGAAGATTTGTCGATTGTAAAAGTATGAATACAGTTCCGGGGGCTAATGGGCATGAACATTTCACAATTCATGACCAGCAACAGCTACAGCTTCAGTGTCAGTTGTCGAAAGTCAAAACAGACTCAGTCTGGGCTAAATCTGTGTACTATTATCATCAAGTGACTAAGACAATTTACGTAGGACCACACAATGAACCTTTCCCACTGAGCTTCACCCACATTCAATATCAGAAGAAAGTACTAATCCTTGAAATGCAGCGACCTAGAAGACAAATATACTGGATTGGAAAACAAACAAGGAGAAAGCCAAATTTCCCAAATTTATGAACTCGTACTCATTCTAATATGAATAAACACACAAGAACTGTATTACAGATGTTACATAGCCACTGTGCTACTAATAGCATATCAACAGGGTATATATGAAAGAAACTTAAAACACGACTTTCTGGCTCCAAATACAAAAAGAGCTTGAAAAGATGGAACATGACAAACTTAAGGCAAAAGCTGCACAGAGGAATAGACATAAAAGGAATCAAAGCACAGGAACTAATTCAGTAAGACTGGGAGAAAATTTGGAGGACACACTCAAAAGACAGGCAACCTAACTAGAATACCTCAAAGTGCAACAAAATGCTGCAGAACGATGGTACTAAAGGTACTTTTTGGTCATCTGCTGCTGACATGCATTGTGGAAACATGCATACAGCCCAACCGCTCTCAAAGAAACCAAAGGTCATGTAATTTCAGAGAAATCAGTGTAGCAGCAATATGCTTACGTTTATCTGTATCACATTTAATTAGATCACAAAATAGTTGTTGTACATACATATCGAGCGCAGACTAGCTGCTCTTTTATCACAAAGTAAGCTTAATTGTTCTTGTTCATCACTGCAGCACAGAGAGCAAAAACCCTAAATATACCCCCAAATATGCTCCCAAAACACTAATTTCATTTTAAACTCATTTTAATACATTACCCTTAAAATGTAAAGGTAAACCCATATTCCTACTGTACAGTTTACACTGAACTCCCGCAGTGCTAGAATGAAAAATACCGATTTTACCCCTGTATAGACAGTACTGTAATTCATGCACGGGCGTTTTCTTTTAATATAAGCAGGGTAAACACAGGAATAAACTCATTTACATTTACGGCATTTATCAGACGCTTTTATCCAAAGTGACTTCCATTCCCTACCTACAGGGGACAGTCTCCCCAGAGCTACTTGGGGTTAAGGGTCTTGCTCAGGGACCCAGTGGTGGTGTGCTAGAGGTAGGATTCGAACCCACAACCTCTTGGTCCAGAGGCAAGTATCCTACCACTAGGCCACCACCACCCACATTTAATTTACAGTAATAAAAATACAGGGCTTTAAGAAGAACAAAACGAAAAACACAAGAACACTGGAAAGGCTTATCGCGGGGGTTATGTTACCCTTAAAGAAAATGTAAAGGTAAACCCGTATCCGTACTGTACATTGTACACTGAACTCCCGCAGTGCTAGAATGTAAATACAGATATTACCCCTATATAGACTGTACTGTAATTCATGCACGGGTGTTTTCTTTGGTATAAGCAGCACAAATACAGTAATAAATTCATTTAATTTAAATACAGGGCTTTAAGAACATCAAAACGAAAAACACGAGAACGCTCGAGATGCTCCACGGGGGAAATTCTGGACTGCAGTTGCGTCAAAGGGCAGTGGCCAATCAGCAGCAAGGAGAAATGAATAATGTTCTCAGATCGGCTACTTTCAAACCTCCTGCCTCTGAGTACAGCGGTATTTCTTTCTTTATGTTTCTCTCCACAGTACCAACGAATATATAATTATTTTTTATATGGAAGTGTAGCTGGATTTACGTTAATATTTGTTACAAAATTAGTAAATTACATTTTTCTTAATAATTTGGCACTTAAGTGTATGAAAATGTATATATTGCCACGAAAAAAGCTATGATGTCGGGGCCTCATCCGCCACGCCCCCTGCTGGTTGTTTATGCTTGGGCGCGGTGCTTAGCAACCCAGCACGAGGACGAGGGGGCCTAGCGGACAAGGTTTTTAAAAAAATGCAGAGGATATCTGGAGTTTCCGCGTTAGTGCGGGACTTTCAGCGAACAATTATTAGACCGGTTGTGTGTGTGTAATATATATATATATATGTGTGTATATATATGTATA
>JBBJLS010000128.1:1716535-1733168 GCA_037577275.1 Bryconaethiops microstoma
TCATAAACCTGTAGAGGAAAAAAAATGCGAACCACACACAAACGCGCTTGCGCTCACACACAAACACACACACACACACACACACACACACACACACACACACACACACACACACACACAAACTTAGACGTACACTCACACCCACACACACTCACATATACAGTGACTCCAAGAAAAAAAGCTTGTGGATAGCAGACAGGCAATGTCTAAGTGTGTTTGTGTGTGTGTGTTTATGTGTGTGTGTGTGTGTGTGTGTGCAGCTGGCCAGCAGCATGCGCTGTGTTGTGTTATCAGGATAGAGGCATGTGTGGGACAGAAATAGTTCAGCGGAAGCACTGCTCTCCTCTCCAGCCTGTCGATTACACCTGCAGGAGTGCTAATATACTGTGATCACACACACACACTTAATGCCACATGCACAGTTATAGCACACAGTAATAGCACCCAGACAGACCTATATATTGACAGGCTGGGCATGTATTTTTAGGCATATATCTTCAGAAAACAGAAATTAAGAATTTATATTCAGTCCAGGTCACATTTTGAAATGGCTTTATGCTGTCTGAATACATTTGCTTTTTCACATTTTTAGGAGAACACTGTCAGAATCCTACCGACTGAATTTAAATATCCATCAGTTTCTCTGCATCACTTGATAACCCTGTTCATAAATGGTCAGCATGGCAGTGACACTGACACGTTGGTGGCATCCTAATGATTGTGTGTGTGTGTGTTGCTCAAAGTAAATCACACACAGCAGCACTGTTGGAGTTTTAACACAGTGTTGAAAATTGTCTACTGGCCAAAAATATACAACCATCAGTGTCCTGTGGCCAGAAACTGACTGATGAAGGATAAATTGAGCCGCATCAGATGGACTATTATCAATAACTGTCTTGTCCTGATTGGGTGCCCCGAAGTCAGTCATGGCTGAAATGGCTGGGGCTAAAATACTGTTAGGTGAGTGCTGGTTTTTGCGGAACTAAAGTTTATTTATAAGGAGTTTTTTGTGGCGAGTCAACACAAAGTGCTGAACAATGAAAGTCCATAAAAGTTGTAAAATGTGTAAAATAAAACACAACCATATGCTAATTAAAGCTAATTGAAGTTTGTTTAATGAGATAAGTTTTATGTTGGGCCTCAAACTGTTTTCATAAAAGCGTAAAGAAAATTTGGTCTTCCATGGTATGGTCTCTTCAGGGCTGCTCTTTATTTACTAGCACTGTTTAATCATTTAGTGCTGGCCTGAAAGAGCTGGGCAGCTTCAGTTTCCCTGTTTGAAAGCATCGTAATTTACAGTGTTTGCTTCCAGGACCCTGCTGCTGATTTGACAGAACAGGCAGTCCATCTTGTGAAGAAAACTCAGTGCTCCAGAGTGAGGAAAACTCACCTTGGACTGAAGCAAATGGTAAGGAGCTTTTCTCTACACTGTAGAACCATTAGTGCAAGGTAAAGAGTGAGATGTGCATATCTGACTCACTACCACTACGAAACTCAATGTACTTAAAATATGCTTAACTCTACCTTAATTTACCCCTGAAAATACACCAAACCCCTTCATTTGAATTAGGTGGCCATTAATTTGTGAAACTGACCCCTTAATTTGATCTTAAAATTAGCTTTAAGGCATGAGTGTGAAACCCCTTAATTTTAAATTGAAGGCGTTAATTCAGGAGGTTCTATTATTTAAGAGGCACATTTGAAAAAGTAAGGGAACAATTCAGTAGTTTTACCCCTTAATCATCTTTAAACTGTGCACTCTTTCCCCTTAATTTTCCTTTATTTCCTGTACGGGAAATTAAGGTGAAAATTAAGGTAATTTTAAGGGGTAAAATTAAGGGGTTTGGTTTTGTAGTGTACTGTATCTGAATGTAAGCACACTCTATTTTTGTCAGTGGTTGAAGCTCATGTGTCTTGATGTTCCATTCTCAAGCACAGAATTCATGCCAGAAACCTTTTGTTCTTTTGAACAGCGATGATGAAAAAGTTCTAAAGATCTTGAAGTCAGCGGCCTCTCACTGCACCACAACAAACACGAGAGGCCATCAGCGCTGTTGCAGACTGTGAATAGAAAAAGTTGGCTTCCTGATGGAAAATATATTTATATTTTTAATGGGTTACAAATTCCAAGTTCTACTCACTAAAGGTTTAGATCAATCAATATTGATCCGCCCCAAGGCAGGGATCTAAATGTCCTACAAGAGCCCGCCACAGATACAGTACTGCTCGTTTCAGCTGCAGAGTTCAGCTGCGCTCATGCTAATTCAGTGTCTCTGACAGCTTTCATCCCCTTTTCTCTCTGTGCTTTAGCAGTTGAACTGATTGGACTGAATGCATGTGGATGCCTGATTCGTTTTCCAGCCTTGTGCTGCACTGAAGTGCATGTCTTGAAGTGCTTGTTTTGAATTGCAACCCTTGTCTCTTATACATGTCTAGATTGGTGCAAAAAGTTTGAATGGGCTTTGAATATGATAGCTGGGCCAATTACGGTTTAGTTTTAATGAGAGCAAAGTGCATCTTATAATGAGATTAAAAAATAAAAATAAAACAGTTACAAGTGGGGTCAGCAAATTCACAAGTCAGAAAACCAATGCTTGGCAAATTTCTCCTCACATTGTGGCAGCTGAGAAGAAAAATATAGTCTCAGAGACCACACTAAGACCCGAGAAAAAGCAAATAATCCAGAACACCGACAACCAACCAATCAGGACAGGAGGTGTGTCTACTCGCTTGTCAGTCATGTTGCTCGTATAAAGAGGAAAACCACAGCCTAACTTTAGCAATAGCGAGTTTAACCTTAACTCTATGTGTTAAACACCATTTGGATGGTTTTAGTTATACATGCAGAGGACGAACAATATTATCACCAGTGAGCTGTTTGAGATTCTGGTGACTTTTAATTACAAATGAACTTCATATAACCCATCTCAAGTTAGAATAATCATGTATGTTCAACATGTCTATACATATTCCATCATATCCTATGGAAAATGAGTTTTCACTGTATTTTCTATGTAAGTACAGAGAAGCATTTGCCTATATTCTCTATGGCCCAATTTAAATGGCCCACAACAGAAAACCAACTGTTCCTCACTGTTTAAAGAGTTAGATATAGTATGAAAACATTGTTAAGGTTATCAAATTGACCATAACCCCCAGTCCATATGATTCATATATGGAAACTAAGCTGCATAGGCCGCAGGTTTTTAATGCACTGTTTTTGTGATCTACTTACACGTATTCACCTATTCAGTTTAGCCACATATATTCACAGCAATGTTATATGGAGTGTATCAGCACACACTGCTTTTTGAATTAGGCCCAATTACAGGGTCAATAAGACGAGAGATTATTTACATATATCAGATTCAAAGGCAAAGTAGCTGAAATAGCATGTTTAATTCTGAGGGTTGGTCATTTTGGTGCATATGACTATATCAACTTCTGGTAAAAAAATTTTAAAAATTGTGTGTGAGGGGCAGACTTCAGATGATATGTACTGGCCTACCTTTGTGTACAGCTTTGAACAGTAAAACATGTAAAATGACAAAAAATGTTTGATTTTAGACCGCAGTGTTGACTGTTCACTGTAAATTCACAAGCTGATGACAATATCAGTGACGTTATCAATGACACTCCATTCACTGACAGTCAGGTAGAGGTTTAGAGATGAACAAAACTGTGATTAAATGAAGTATTTAAATGGTCAGGTTTTCTGTTTGTGAGTCATTCAACAGATCATGTTAGCTACTTGGCACGACTTTGAAAGGACTACTGAAGGGGGCGGGACTGACATTGTTTGGCTGTTTCAGTTTGAGCAGCATGAGACAGAATCATTGTGTATGAAAAAATAAACAACAGTTTACAGTTGCTTGACAAGTGCAACTGCAAATGCATGTTCATACTCATGTGTATATTTTCATTCAAGTGCCTCCTATAGCCCTTCCAAAAAGGTGCGTGCTATTTTATCCTCAAATACACAGAAACCTGCCGAAGACTTGTTTGGTGCACGTATACACAGATGTGACACCAGTATCTCAGCCCATTATATCAGAGCAGGCACCTCTTTAGAAAGCGTGTCAGATCCAGCAGAACTGCCAAACCAGAAGACAGTAGCTGACATGGCAGCAGTGCTGTTATCTTATCCAAAACAGTGACGGATGATAAACAGAGGTGCTGGAGCTGGTCTGTGCTCAACTGGGCCCCTGACCACTTCCTGAGGTCTCCTCACCCAACACACAAACGGCCTCACACCTTCCACACATGTTGTTGCAGTGTCGGGGGAGGGGCTGTCAAATACTGACATGTTAAACTTTTATTAAAAGTTTAACATGTAGGTCTTGCATTCGAGACAGTGCGCTTAAAGTAATTCTACTCATATTACTGTGTTTTTGGCTTGGTGCAAAATCTAATTTACATCATTTTCTTATTTTCTGAGCTTATAAGATTACTGATGAAATGGACTGAAGTGCAGGCACAGGTGTTACATGGGATCAGCTACGCAATGAATTTTTCTCCATTCGCATAGATACAAGTATGTCATGCAATATCAGTGTATGTTGTCCACTTAAAGGGGCAAGTAAACATGCCTACTTGTCTCCAGCATTGGTGCCACAATAGTTCCAGAAGTGAATTTTTCCTGTTTGACGACTAAAAAGAACACATGAGGGCGGGTTGTTTGAAGCTGAATATCATGTCAGTATTTATTAGACTGTACATCAGAAGATTTCTTTATCACCAGTGGGGTGGATCCCAATGGTGCTACGATGCATCTGTGTAGTGCATGCTGGGTATCATGGTGAGAAAACAGAATAGATGGAAGCAAACAAAATAATGAATTGTGTCAAACCACTGAAGCTGAGGGATGTAAAGCTGCTTTATATAATAATGCCTAACCTGAGAAATAATATATAAAAGGCTCGCTTTGGGCTGGAATGCTGCATCACAAATTTGCATAATGCTGACTGACCCTTGCAGGTCTGATATTTTTTGAGATGGTGAACTTTAAGAGGGAAAAAGTAGCATGTTTGTTAACACACACACAAAGATAACTCTTCCTGTTAATCATTTTGTTTGTCATTTTGGATTCTGGACTGCCTTCGCCTCCAGAAGCTTCATCAAATATTTATTAAGAGTTTCCCATACGAGGATGAGATGAGACAGATGAGAAAGTGAGTCAGCTTTGAATCACTGTGTTACAAAGGCCCTGCTTAACCATGCTCTTTGGTTGGCAGAATCCCATTTTTTAACACTGAAAGTGTCATTTCTCTTCATGTTAACATGGCATGCTAAAAGCAAATTTACAGCCTTCAGCCTGTGTTTCGAACAGATCGGGTAGCGTTTGAAGACCTTGTGCAATGGATGGATGGTGTGGATACTAATGCTGTTTTAGAAGGATCTGTCTCCAACCATTCAGCCTGCAGGGAAGAATCCCAGCAATGACCAGAAAACTCAACAGAGTTTTACTCCATTATTTCACACAAGATGAACTGGTTGAGGTATTTTGTATAGCTGTATTCATTTTCTCATGTAATTCTGCGACTAACCAATGTGTCCAAGGCCTAAAGCGGCCTTTCAGGGCACTTCAGTGCGCTACAATGGCACTGAGCTCTATCACGACCACGTGACTGAACGAGAATCCAGTAGGATAGCGCCATCTAGTGGTATCATTGTCTATTGCAATCTAAAAAAAATTGATGACGTCTAGGATAGTGTTTCTTAATCCTGCTCCTGATGACCCACAGGCAAAGCACGGTTCCACTCTTCCCTGCCCTAACACACAGGAACCATCTCATTAAGGGCTCCAAAATGAGCTCTATCACTTGTGCTGACTTGAAGCCATTCACTGATGTTGGATGACAGGGTTAAAAAACACGGGCCTAGATTGTAAATCCTTTCTCTCCTTCCTAAAAAGACTTATTTCCACCTTATTGAAGGTTGTGTCTGTCATATGATCTATAATATGTTTTTAATATTTACTGTGTTTAAGAAAAAAAAAACATATGATATATCAGTCCAGGTGGGCTACATTACCAGACCACCACTTCATCACAGCCTGAAACGTTTTCAAGGATGCTACCAGAGTATTGTTCACTGCCTTCTCTCTGCCACAGTCCCCAAGCACATATGGCTATTGCACATTTAGGCCAGTAAAATGTACAGTAAAATGTACAGTAAAATGTACTGTGTGATATTTCTTTAGCTGTACATCTGTTTTGGAGGGTTTAAACTAAATCCATGTGAAATTAACCTGCTTTCAAGAAGCTGAACAGTTTTTATCTCACAAAACAGCATTTAACTACAGACAAATGGTTGTTTTGCCCAGCAAATACACCATTGTTTTTTAACAGCTTACTGTTGTTGATATCAACAGCTTTTGGTCTTCTCCATCAGATTTCACGCTGACTCCTTACTGAGGACATGGCCGAGGCCTTGGTAGTTACTGCAGTATGTAACAAATGAGGGGCCTTCACAGGGCATTGCTCAACTGTGGCGTAGCTTTTGAAATGCAGATAATAAGTCACAGGACACCTAATGCCCCAAAATCAAGAGTCTGTGTGAGGAGTATTGAATCTCCCTTGAACCTGTTCTTGCATCTTTAAACACAGTATATGTTTTCAGTGTGAGTCTGGCACACTGACTGGGACTGAAAGTGGGCCACGTCAGACAGTATACACCACTGACAGACTGATATCCTGTTGCACAGCCCAATAGGTCTTTCACATTAAAAGTAAAATGCAGTGCTTCTTGCATCTTCGATTTTCCCTTGCCTCAAATATAATCAGCCAAAACGTGTGGTATCAAAGTTCAGCTATTTAGTTTTGCATTGAAGCTACAAGGCTAATGTAGCCAGCGTCCAATCAAAGCTTGTGTATGCCAATTAGTGTGCATACTTAAATAATCTCATATCAATATCAATTGCTTGTTTCTGTCACTGGATGACCTTTAACTTAATCTTATCTTAATGTCACTTTGCCAAAGATAGTAACAGCAGCCACCTGGAAGACTGAAGCCTACATTTGCCCATTTGATAGATAACACAGTGTGATGCAGTGCCAGAAACCACATAGGCAAGTCTATTTGAGATTACTTATCAGCCTGACACAATTTGAGGCAAGTGTGTGGGGATTTTCACGACACAGTTTCCACTATAGTAACTATCAGGTGTGAGCTCCAGTTACTTGTTAGCGACATTAGCCTAGTAGATCCAGTGTAAAATTAAAGAAGCAAACTTTGAACACCAGAAATGTCTCGGCTCATCGACTACAGTGAAAAAGTGTGAGAATTCATTTTATGCCCAACTCTGACATTTACGATACTTGGAGCTGGGCATATTTACAAAAAAAAAAACAGTAAGAGCTAATAGTACGACCCTGACATTTCTTACTATGCCTTAAACCTGAGATGTTTGAGACTCCATTTTCAGGCTGGTGTTCAACTTGGCCCTTAAAGAACGGAAACTCTGATACTATAGGAGACTTATAAGAACATAAACACAGTCTGGCTGACACTGTGTTCTGTTTACACTGAGACAAGGAACAGTCTTGAACACTGCTACTTAACGTTGATTGACTTGATGTGTGTGTGCCAACTTAACTGTGTGTGCGTGTGTATGGGTTAGGAACTTGTGTCATATTCCATAAACGTGCGTTTGCATAATCATGACCTCATCGTCCACTGTTTGGCTTTCCCATTGCCACTCAGACCACGAGGGATGCGTACAATGGCACAGTGCATCTACCCAACAGTAATTGCCCCAGTCATAATGTACTCCTGTACACCTAATTCAGTCTGCTGGCAAGCCATTTGCCATGCTGACTTGTTCCTTTTCCATGCAATTTGAGTTAACCAAGAAATGAGGTAACAGCATTGCTAATAGGGATAAATGACAAGCATTGTTAACTGGGCTTTGCCTAAGAGGCTTGATTACCTCACTTGACTATAGATTATTCATAAGGAGACAAAAGGAGGCTTGGAAAGAGCATTTGGTTTTTGTGTACTCTGCCTCTGTTTGGGGTGCCTAGCTGTCCTGCGGGGCCACACAGGCCATTGTTAACCACAGCCCCTATCTGTGTGGAGACAAGCAAGTCCTTGGCAGTTTATACATGAGTTCCTGTCCAAAGTTCTAGTGCTGTGGGTGACGCCATCCTCGGCCTGGCGACGTGAGGGACTCATCAGAGCTCCGTGTGAAAAATAATGCTCCTCCCCTCGGCCCTGGCTTAGCCTACTGAACCACAGCATGGTCATGCTGTACCATGACCTTGCACCCAAAGAGCTTGTAGCATATTAAATGTGTTCCTCTGTGCTGTGTTAATGCACTGTAAAAATGATTTGGGGGTTTAACTAAAAAATATAAGTGTCTTAACTGCCATAAAATTTAGATTTAGTGAATTTAGAGCAATGGATTCAAGCCTAATTTCACTTTTGGAAGTGCAGGCTTGATCCTAATTCCACATCTATAAGTGTGGACTCAAGCCTAATTATTTGAATGTAATTACTCTTGAACGTAATGCCAACTGACAGTGGATACTCAGCCTTAATTGTTTGATATCTCTAATTCTAACAGTAAATCTTCTAGGCTTTTTTGGTAAATGGCATTTCTCTGATAATGTGAAATTAATAAATTCCTCATTCCTGCATTCATTGAATTGTACCAGATCATAGTAAAACATTATTTTACATAATAAAACATATAATTTACTGGACAGCAGTACTTAATAAAAGGAGAGCAAATCCATTGTCTCAAAACACACACATAACGGAAGTCAATGTAAGGCTGTATGTTCAGAGAATGCCTGAGGTCATCAGCTGTGTGCTACAAATGCACCAGATCAGGCGGAGCAACCAGGCTGAGAAAGATTGAAGCACTCCTTTAAAAAAAGATGACAGCAAGCAGTGTTAAGAAGCGAGCGCTTCAGGAGCTGAATGCACAGAGAGTATAGGTGCGAGTGGCCATCAGATGTGCCAGAGGAGCCCGCTTTGCCACGCTTAAGCAATGCTAAACGCATTTGGCTAATAATAAACAGCCGGGCTGAGAGTCACTTTTGTGCGAGGTGTGTGCTTTGGGGTCACTGGGGTGTGTTGGGTGCACGGCGTGGTGTGCAGCACGGGGCCGAGGCAGGACCAAACCACAGGGGAGCTAGTGTCCCTGGACCCTTCCCTTCATCCTAATGCGGCCTGACAGCATGAGAGCGGGGCTTGTGCTGCCCGCTCGGACCTTTCTAATTGCCACCGCGACAGAAGGGGCAGCACAGAGGGCGTCTGTGTTCCCAGCAGGTCAGCCATGCTGGAGACACTCTGGCAGAGACAGAATCATCACTCAGGTGGTTCCCCCTCAGGCCCTCCACCACATTCACTGCCCCACATAGAGAACAGCATTCATTAGCTCTTGGCTACTACGGCCTAGAGGAGGTGGAAGAGCAGGGGGCGCGGGGGGGTAAAATGTGATGTCTGGGGTTCAGAGAGAAAGAGAGGGATAGGGAGTGAGAGAGGGCCATGGAAAAAAAGAACACCTGAAGAACATTTGTGTGTGTGGGGGAGGGGGGTGGGTTGGGGTGTGGGAAATGTATCATCAGCACACTTGATTTAACTTAATGAATGATTGATTAGCCAAGCAAGGTATAATAACTATGAGTAATACTTAAGAAAATATCTGGAAATGGTCAAATGAACCCATTGACATACTGTATATACATTCACTGGTTAATGGAATAATGTTATTTGTGTGTATGTCATAATATCAATGTTTTTTTCTAAATAGCTCAAATAAATAGCTTTTCGAATACAGTTTCTACAGGTTCCTAAAATCTTTGTACAGTATAAATGAGGGCCTGATGCATTTGTTTTATTTGCTTAATTTTGACCATTTATAAGCAGTGCATTTTTGTTTGGCTTGAATGAACAAATTAATCTAAATTATTATGAATAATATTGCACACAATACACTTAATTATTGTTTATATTGTGTCGCGTGTCATGTCTAATGTCCACTGTCTGAACTTTAGGCAGAAATTGTTATTGTGTGGTTTATTAATGTATGTTGTTTTCTTATACATGCACTGTGATCACAGAGGATTGTTGTTTTATCTGACTGTCTACTTGTTATACATAGAACACACCGACACACCGACACACACACACACACACACACACACACACACAGGTTTGTAACAAACATGGAAGAATAGAATCTTATTTAATTCAATGCAAGACTGATTTAGCCAAACCAGATATTTGATGGTAAGTACTAGTAATACTGTGCTTCCATGAAAAGTGTTCTGGAAATAGTTAGGCGAACACATTGCACATTGACACATAAAATTACAATTTACTGTATGAAAGTTATTTGTATTTATTCTAATATAAGTGTTCATTGTCTTTGTACAGTGATGTATATATACAATCCTAAACATGGCTTGCACCATAAACATATAATTTTATACACATACATTATGTATACATTTATACACACATGCATACTTTATTTCCAGAGGAAACTGCATTTAACCCTTTTACTTAAGTGAAGCAGTGGGCAGCCGGTGACAAAGCGTCTGGGGAGCAGTGTGTGGGGATGATACCTTGCTCAAGGGTACCTCAGTGGTGCCACTGGCAGTTCTGGGACTCCAACAGACCACCAACTGCCCCAATAATAATAATAATAATAATAATAATAATAATAATAATAATAATAATAATAATAATGATGACGATAAGATATAGGATTAAGACTTCAAAGTTATCACTGAGTCATGGCTGTAAGATTGCGAAAGCAGTGATATAAATGGTAATATAGATTACAGGCCCAATTGTAATTGCCCTAGATTAGAATGTTACGATCTATTTTATAACACTGTAAGGCATTGCAGTGGTAGGATGATCCTTCTTCCTCCACATCACCATAATCGCTAGTCAGACCTGGACTGTTGGTGTTCTCCTCCAAGTGTGTTGAAAGGTTCAGTAATATCACATTAGTATCTGTTTTGAAAAGATGTGCTTCGCTGGTAATATAGTGTCATGTAGGAGACCTAGTAAGTGGATGGACAATACTAAATTGGAGGAAATAAGTGAACAAAAACATTATTAAGTTATTTTGAGAAATGTTAATATTTCACCTATTCTTCTCACTGATATACCACTAACTGTTCACTATTTTAAAAGGCGTCACTATTTGTATATATTTGTATACACAATATAATGGCAGTCATTATATTTTGTCCATATCTTGCAGGTCTATCAGTTTTATTCTATTAAATGTATACATATATTTGTGTATGTCTGTGGCGTCATTCATATTCGTTGTTTTGATCTTCAAATGAGGTTGTGTGAGGCCATGTGTACATTTTTTCACACTTGTTGAGTTAGCTTGGGCTTTTTGGGGGTACTGGTTTAGCAATGACCCTTCATATTTCTAGAGCAGTATGCAGGAGAAGGCCACGGCATTAGGTATGTGTTCTAAAATCTAAAATCCACACAGTCTGCAGGTTACGAAATTCTTAGACATTGCCAGAGAGCAAAAATTCTCCTGTTGACAGATAGGCAATGCATTCCTCCAGCCTGAGCTGCAAGCCAGAGCGCTGTTTGGAGGAGAGGATTGCGTTTTTTGCACATACATGCCTCATTTCTGTGAGTGACCACTGGACACGTAGGCCTACACACGGGCCGATTTGCTCCCAGGGACGCTGCGAGGACCCATTAGTAGTAGCCCAGACGCAGCTATGTGAAATATGACTGACGGGACAAGGACTGGTGGCCTTGGACCTAAGGACCCATCCTCACCCTTCTGTTAAACAGAGCAGCAAGGGGCTAATATCATCGCTGCACCTGACAACACTGACCCTACACCAGGCTCCGAATGACCGGCTGTTTACTCGCTAACTGGGTCACACAAGCACATACGCACACACACTGAGTACTGTACCGTAAGCTATGCTTGCCTAAAGCTTTGATTTATGGTGCTAGGAGTTTGCTTGAGAAATGTACAGTATGGCAAGAATCCACTCAAACTGCTGGGAAAAACAGCACGAGCCACGTCCATCCAAATCACGTTCTAGTCACATTCTGTCATGGTTCAGATTTGTAGCGGTCCTCATTTACAATCAATACACCTCCAGCCATGCCACTCATGCCTGCTGTACTTGCCAGGGACACTGTGCTGGCCGGGCAGCTGTGATACTTTTCTAATAAAAATAGTCTCTGCCTGCATCACAACGTCTCATTTGAAGTCATTCAGTGCTCATCAGGTAACAAGACCTGGGTGACAAAAGTGTAGTTAGTGTAAATTATCATCTGACAGTTCCCATCAGAGGAACATTTTACATCCACCGGCCACCTTATTAGAAACAGCTACCTTGTACTTTTACCCTCTTTATGAGTCCCACCTCCCTTATAGGTCCATTTTATAAGAGTACAGTTATATTCTGTATCCTGTCACAATTTATCAGACACCTTTTATCCAATTCAACACAAACCACATGACTGCTGCACCAGATATCAGCAGCAACAGCAAAAGGGATGGTTATGTGGCTTACTGCTACTTGCCTAATTTAAAATGTGAGAATGATTGAATTCAGTGCTAATTTCTGTTAAAGACATTGATTTTGTTGTTTTTGTGTCATGATAGTTCAGGAGCTGGGAAAAAAACATGCAAATCACAGCAACAGTGACCAGGCATATTTAGTTCCAGTTGTTGTAGTTGTCTTTACAGGTACAGATGCTTGTAGTCAAGTTAATTTAGGGGATGTAGACTATTCTTAGCATAACAGTGACATAGATATGGTAGACACATGATTTGTCTCAGTGGACCTCAAAAAAACAAATACATTCAGCCAAACTCACTTCAAGTAAAGTCCAGTCAAGTCGATAATGTCATTTCAGCCATATACACAGTGAAAACAATCACAAAAACAAAAAGAGAAACAACACAAGACTACAAAAGTGCAGGAAGGACAGGACTACACAGAGTGCAAAGAGAGCAAGAGAGAGAGTGTAAGAAAAACACAAGAACAACAAATCAACTGGAAAAGACAACATTTAGTGCAACTGACATTTGAATGAACTCAATATGGTGATGTATAATGTATTCTAGCAGTGGAGTTGTTAGGTGTGCAAAAATGCAGAAATGCAGTGCTTGCAATATCTCTAACAAAGTGCCTTTGTTGTCTTGGTGGCCCACCAGTTGAAGCCTTTAAAAAAGTACCTCACACAGGTGTACTGGGAGCTAGACTATAACAAAAACGTGGAACCAGTATTGAACAGAAGAGCGTGGGTTCCCTTTTGACTCTTGGTTCGTTTCAAGGTTTATTCCTCTCACTCTCAGTAATCATTTCCCTGCCACTGTTAAGTCTTGTAGGCCCCCAAAACTGGGCTAGATGGATAACACTTATTGTGCATCAACGGATGAACGTGTAACTTTACATCAGCTAGGTAAATCTACAGAGAAGGTATGATGAGTGTGTAGAGGTTGATGAGTGTGTAGTTTTCAGCATGAGGACTTTGCCCTGCCCTTCAATGTGATGGGCTCTAGGCTGAGCGGTTTCATGCTTGATTGACTTGCTCTCCATGACTCTATGATGCTTCAATTATGGAGGTCAGAGGTCGTGGCCACACACACAGAGGGAGCCTTGTGCGCTAATTAATCCCTCGCTGCCCTGTATGAGAGATCGTGCCTCTTTATGTCAACACAGGCCTTGGACAATATGTATAATTGAGGACAATGGGGAAGGGGACAGAAAACATATACATTCTGAGTAGCCTGAATCGCATCGTGAAAACCATCGTGAAGCAGTGTCCGAAAACAAAACACAAATAAAAGGAAAGAAAAAAAAACAGTAACCAAATTAACAAAAAATAGAAGAGCTAAGACACAGTGTCCTCATTTGGTAATGATTTCCCATGTTTAAAAGGCGCTGGGCTGGAGAATGGAGGTTTTGTGTGCTCAGTGCGAGTGAAGGCACACAAAGCGGCGGCCCCTGCAGGGCGGCGGGAGCAGGAAACCGGGGAGGGAGGGACAGAAAGCTGTGGTAAACCTCACTGCCTGGTGTGAGGAAGCATGGGAAATGCGTGGGACTGGACATGGCCGCGGTGAGTGGTTCTGGCCTGACGCTCTGGGCCTGGTCCAGATCAGCCTCAGTGACTGACGCTGCCGGAGCCAAGGCCAGTGACACGGCCCGCCAATCAGCCCCTCCACCCACTCGGCACCACGGCGAACGCACCAGCTAATGCAACAACCCGGCTCCACTTCTCATAGGCCATCAGCCAAAATAAGCCAATAATCACATACACTCCTAACAATAAAGGTGTCACACGTGATTCTTTGGAGAAAGGCAATAAAAGAACCTCTTTTGGTTCCCTGCAGAACCTCTCAGTGGACAGTTCTTTATAGAACCATGTTTATAAAGAAACATAAGATTTACAAATCTGCATTATTTAAAGGTTCTATCCGAAAAACCCTTTTTCCTAGAAATCACCTGTAGGGAGTGACCTTTAATATAGTATGCAGAGAAGATCTAGAAGCAGGTTGCCCTCTGGAATTATTGCCATTCCTGATAAATTAGAATAAAAATGGCCACAAGCAAAATCTTTCTTTTTCTGCTTGACGACTAAAATATCATACACTTTTCTCAAAAAAAAGTCTTGCAATAATTGGCACACCAGAATCAAGTACTTTGCGAATTATCCTTTTGCCAAGATAACAGTGTAGAGTTTTCTTTTACAATACTGAATAAGGTGGAAGAACACATATGAAGGGATTTAAGACTCTTCCTCCACAGAATGTCTCTGGAGATCCTTGGTACTCACATGCAGCTCGCCCTGGGCTTTCAGCAGGGATTAGGTCAGGGGACTGGAAATCAATTCTGTGGTCAGCGAGGTTTAGATCTCTGTCTTGCTGGAAGATCCAGCTTATCCAGTCTCCTGAAAGGTAGATTTTAATGCAACAATATCCTGCCGTTTGATGGAATCCATCATGGCATGTACCCTAACAAAATAAAAAAACACATCACATATGTGGAATTACAATCTTTTCTGCATGACAAGGCCACCTTAGACATCTACTGCAAGAAAGATGGTTTTTTTTTACTTATCTGACCAGTTCCAGTCAAAGCTGCAGGTACTTATGTTTGTGGTTAGGTAACAGCAGATACTTTCATTTGGTTTTATTTCTTTCTTTTTGGTGATGCCAAGATGTGGCCAGCTCCAGCGACCTCTTCGAAGCAGTTTCTTCACACCCCCGGTTCTTAATTATTGCTCTGATAGTGGGGATGGGTATTTTTAGGCTCATAAGCAGTTTAAGCGATTTCCCCCGGATCAACAGTCTTCTGATTTCGATTATGATTCATAGCTGCTTTTCGGTAGCAATTGTTTGATTCACAGAGGTCAACAACCATTTGTCTCATACTATTTGAGTTTTCAGAATCAGAATCACAATCGGAATCAGTGAAGTTTATTGATCCGGGAGGAAATGTTTTATGTTACACAGACCAAACGAAACATAGAGACAGGAACATTATAAAATATAAAGTCTAAATATATCCTCCTAAAACTCAGCAGAAAAAAACAACAACTTTGTATGAAATACACTATGCTATATACACAATCCTAGGTATTAATACCATATACAAGTAACTTACTGTTAAGTGAATTACTAATAACACAAATAGTGATTGGGAGTATGGTATACATAATAGAGATCAGTAGTAGATCAGTAATATTAGAAGTGACATTTCACATGGTAAAACTATTGCACATACTAAGATGTTGCACATACTGAAATGATTTAGCACCCAATAAGAAAACTACACATGATATTGCACTATTGTACATAATAATAAGATAATAATGCACTTAATGACAATGATTTAAACCCAAACAAAATAGCACAACAAAGTAGCATCAGGTTATTGCACAGGTTATTGTGTGGATGTGTGACAGAGGGAGAGTCTGATGATGGTGGGAAGGAAGGATTTCCTGTGGCATTCAGGGGAGCACTTAATGCTGTTGAGTCTGTGGCTAAAAGTCATTCTCAGTTCTGCCACCACACTGTGGAGCGGTTGATCCACATGATGGACTGAAGTCTAGACAACGTTCTCCTTTCAGGCACAGTTTCCAAGTTGTTGAGGTCCTCACTCATCACTAAGGCACTTTCGTGATCAGTTTGTTAAGTCTATTGGTCTCTGCCTCTTTCATGCTACCACCCCAGTACACCACAGTATAGAAAATGGCACTGGCCACTACAGACTCATAGAACAGCCGCAGCATGGTGTTGCAGACTCTAAAAGATCGGAGTTTACGTAGAAAGTACAGCTTACTTTGACCCATTATGTATGTGGCCAGAGAGGTCTTAGACCAGACCAGCTTTTTGCTCATGTGCACACCAAGGCATCTGCAGTCCTAAACAATCTCCACATCCATCTCCTAATGGAGAGAGGTTTTAAGAGGAGACTGTGGTCCACCACCACTTCTTTGGTCTTGCTGATGTTGAGCTGCAGCTGATTCAGCTCACACCAGTCCACAAAAACTGTCCACAGCCATCTAATATTCTGAGGCGTCCCCACTGATGTCTTAAGGGTGTTCATATCCCAGCGAAAAAGGGAATAATAATAATACAACTCAGATGTGCTTATATATATATATATTA
>JBBJLS010000128.1:1733268-1757419 GCA_037577275.1 Bryconaethiops microstoma
TATATATATAATTATTTGTCAATTTCTTGGGGTGTCACCATTTATTACACATATATAATCAAAATTTTAAAAAAGCAAAACAATAAAGGTGCTTTTCATGGCCTTCTGCCCAGCATGACCAAAAATGTGATTCAATTTTATGTTCCAGTAATTCTGTAGGGCATTGTCAATCCTATATATAGTCCAATGAAAGAATAAATCATTTATAGAATCCAGAGAAAACGAAGAAGAGAGCACATTTGTCTCTTTTACAGTACTGTGTCAGGCAGCTGACAGCAGCTGCCTCTGTTAAACTGACAGCTTTCACCCGCCTTCCAATAAAAAACCTCTAGAGCTGGCTCAGGAAGCACTCTGCCTCAATAAACACCTGCCACAGTCTCTGACCTACTGCTCCATTCAGAAAGGCTGCTCTCCCAGCACGAAGACAGCTCTGACAAAAAACATTTTTTGAGATATATATGCTGCTGAGTGCTGAAGGTGGCCATGGCCTGCTGGTTCCAGAGAGAAGGCTCGGTGAGATGAGCTTGAGGCAGGTACTGGCAAAGCAATATAAAACAGCTGGGGAAATTCAAGGCCATCTTGATCATTGCGACTGCCAACAGCCTTGTGCACACTGTCGATAGTCTTGAGACACTGTATTGACCTTGTTTGACTTAAAATATGGAATCTATTCATGTTGGAATTCTTGTCAGACTTTTCTAATTAGACATCAGTGATTTGAAGAATTTCATGAGGGGTACAATGGCTTGGAAACCAACCAGAGACTGCTCAAATTTAGGAGTTAAGAAAATCAGTGGGAACTATTTGATTGCAGCCACCAGGGGGCAAAATGATTTCAGTTACATTACCGTAATGCATTTTGCAACCCCAAACTACTCCCAGCAGACCCAATCTCACTCTCATTCCTTCCTGACCCCTCTTCCACATATCTATACACAAAAGCTCTGAGTTGTTTACGACTTGAAACATCTGTAATCATATTGTTTGCTCCAACTATCTAAACCACAAGCTCCCCAAGTACCGTAATCGATAGAGACATTGTATAGGGATCAAAAGAAAGGACGCCTGACTCAGAGATTGGGCCAGCAGCTCTATATTATTCATCAGACATAAATGTGGACGCGTTCCATAATCTCAGGAAAGGCGGCTAATGGTCCGAGAGCCTTTCTGCATGTGATGTTGCTCAAGCAGGCCTGAAACTGTAGACGGTCTGGGCAAAGGGCAAACAGGGAGAGATATCAAATGTGAAAAGACATAATATGTGAGGGCAGAGTATGGACAGTCGTATTAAAACACATAGCCTCTACAAATGTGTATCTGTTTCATACCTACAACTCATCAGGCCAAAAAATGTTCTGAAAAAAATGTTTCCTAAAAAGAGCATCAGAACATGAGGTTCTTTTGAAAAAAAAACAAACAAAAAAAACAATCTGAAATACGAAGAGAACATGCAGAGCTAGCGTTAATCCCATTTCTGGATTCCGTCCTGTCATTAATGGCCATATGAAATCTATCATGTCTGTGTTTTAATTGGAGGCTCTTTACACAAAATGGCTTGTTTATTTTACACCACAATCTACAGGCCTATCAGCCTGCAGCCAGACGTCTTGGAGAATGGCAAGTAAACCAATCCCTCTTATAAACCAGAGAGAGAAAATCAGACTGCTTGTTAAAGAGTTTATGGATGGTTTATACTCTCCGTAATTCATTACTTTACTGATTACCCTTATATTCCCTTAATTTGTCAACGGTGACCATTTGAAGTACCATTTGCAACACTTTAGGAGGGTCCGCATTGCGTGGTGTGAGTTTTGTCATATAGCTGACAGTCAGGGGTGTTGTTATAAGTTGGTACCAATGAGCTATAAAAAGCCCCCAACAAAACATGGAGAGCTTTTTGGAGCAGAAGAATAAAGTATAAATAGACGTCTCGGCCTGCAACAAGCGAATACTTCATCAGAAATGTTTGGCGTTACATCACGGGCTGAGCGTGTGCTTGTGTGTGTGTGTGTGTGTGTGTGTATATGTGTGTAGGTATGTGTGTGTGTGCGTGTGTGTGTATGTGTGTGTGCGTGTGTGTGTGTGTTTGTGTGTGTGTGTGTGTGTATATATGTGTGTGTGTATGTGTGTGTGAGAGAGAGAGAGAGAGAGAGAGAGAGACTCTGGAGTTACCCAACTCTTGGTCTGCAAGCCAGCTATTATGGTTTGTACTAATGTTCTGGTTTTAACATCCAAACATTCTAAGAGCTGTTATTTGATTTCCCTTTCCCCCTACTTCTACTCCCAAATTCTGTGACTTCTATTCAGTGAAGTAACTCTGTCAACAGAGAAAATGAGCAGACCTGGAAGGCCTTGTCGTTGAGTTTGGTGAGTGTTGGAGTCACTCTGCGGCTAAATTTGGTTCCCAGTTTTACATATAAACGTGTGCGTGTGGGTTTAAGTGTGTCTGCCTGCACTCAATGAAAAGATGGTGAGGAGATTGTTCAGGACTACAGATGCCTTGGTGTGCACATGGCTACGTGTCAGGGACTGGTGACAAATGCCTGTAGTCTCCCCTGTTGTCTCACCGCACTGCCTTACCTGTTTTGAAGACACCCATTTTTATCTCAACAGAGATACCAAAAATCACAGTTACAGCAAATATAAGTAATCCACTGAGACATGTTTGGTGTTGACGTTTGTGTGTTTAGTTCTGCACTGGAGATATGGGGCTAATGTAGAAATAAGCAATAGATAATAATGGATATAATAAGCAATGGAGCCCATGCCTTGCGTCCACAGAACCCAGGATAGGCTCCGGGTACCCTAGTAAGGATTAAGGGGTTACAGAAAATGAATGAATAAGCAATAAACATTTTCAGCCACCTGTTTGGCACTGTTTAAACTGCATCTAAAACCTCCCTTACTTACGTCAAGCCGTCCAGTAACCCCAAATAGACCTGCTTTTGTGGTTGTAATCAAAAATCAACAAAAATGGATACAACTTAGCCAAGAGACTCCAGACTGGCACAACTGTCTAAGGTTTAGGCCTTATGCTGGGTGCTCAGTCCTTGGTGGTGTGCACCCACTGGGGGCCTGGAGACCTAGAGAGCATTGTAGGCCCCATAGTGGATAGAATGGCCCACTTCTCTCCATTAATCTGCATGAAGTCAACCAACACAGGTATCTCTTAGCCACTGAAACAGAACTTACTTCTCTATGCATGCTGAACTCTCTAATGACTTGCAAATAGTCTTCAGCCTAACAGCGCTGATGGAAATGTGGAGGGAGTCCTATTCAATGGGTACAATTGGACATAACTAAATGGGGAGAAATTTGGGTAAAAAAAAGAGCAAAACTTAAGAAAGTGTGTGATTATTTAGACATGCATTGGAACGGTGCTATTGACATTCTATAACTTGTTTGCTTTTGTTCCATAGGAAAGGGGGGTGAGTGTGTGTCTGGAGGTGATTGGGTGCTACACTGGAACTAGCATTGCAATGATATTTTTGTGCACAGAGGAAGCAAAGACAAAAAGTTAGTGTGAGAAAAGGCATGTGTGGCGTGAGATCTGTGTCAACTGCGCGAGTCTCACGTTCGGTGCGTGAGAGATGGCAGACAGGAGTTCAAACCAACAGAAAATGACTGACATATGTGATTGTCATCACTGGCGGCCGAAACATCAAGCAGCTTCATCATTAACACTGTAGCAAGAAACAGAAACAATGAGTCACGTTCAAAAATGCTTTGATCATCCATCCCAGGCTCCAAACAGCGTGAAAGGAGCCTGGAGATCACTGCTTCGTTGTGTTGCTATTGTTCTGCAGTAGTAAGATGCTATGATTCCACACATATGCGCACCTGTCGCCACACTCATCACGCTATGATCTGCTCATTTTCGTCTTTGTTCTGTCTCCATTACATCTTGCACCAAAATGTGGCATCGTGACATTTATAACACATTGACCATCTGATGTGATGCTGCATCCTACGTGTCAACATGATGAATAAATGATTAAAGTCCAGTGTTCCAGCCCCAGCTACAGTAATACTGTGCTGTAAGCTCAGAAGTTTAGGTTTTCTGTGCCACTTTTTGGACACTACAAGGTTTAGCTGAGTTGTGGCCCTACCCTAACCTTAACAGTTAAAGGAAAGCTTGACCTCTGGCTTTAAGCAGTGATGCAATTAAGTTTCCCTAATTTGATTAATAAAATGGGAACATCCCAGCTAAACACTGACAATCTAAATGTTTAGTGTTTAGAATCAAACCCAACCCACAACATTTATTTATTCGGTACAATGATGACACAGGTATTTTGGTTAATTTTGTCATTATTGAAAAGTAAGTGTTTAATGACACTAATTCAATTTTGAGGGTTTGATTACTTTTCAGCATTGAAAATGTGAGGCTGAATTAACATCAATATTGACATGTAAATTCAACACTGAAAAACTGCTGTGTACATTAAATTAGTAAATTTATTGTGCTTTTCAATGTAAAAAATGTTAATCCATATGTAAGTTAGGAAAACAGTTCAGGGGATGTAAATTCAATATCCTGTTTTTCCCTTTTGAAAATGTTGCTTTATCATCCTGCTTGTCATTTAAATTCTAAATTTCAGAAACACCAATTTCTTGCTAGTTAATTTAGAGTTCCAGTACTATCATTTCAGAGTAGTCTGTAAAAAACAAATCTATGAAATAAGTGAAGTGGTTGCTGGGGGCATCTTAAGCTGTTGTTAAGTTGGCAAAGTTTGTTCTTGATAGTGCAAAGTCTTGTGGCCAAGCAGTAGAACCGAGAAATCCACAGCGAACGGCATGGTGGGTAACACAACTGCCCAGAAAATCGGGGGTTTGATCCTTCTCCAGGCAGCACTGCGATGAATAAAATTCCTTTGGTACATCTCCAAAAGCTTTAGATTGTTCTGGATTAGAGAGTTTAGGACGCTTACAGCAAACAAAAACCTCTGCTCTCCTTAAACTGCTCTAACCTGAACAAACAGACTCAGAGTAAACTCAGAGGCAGAACCTATCAAAATCTCCATTTCATTGTGGGAGGCAAGACATTTCTCAAACAGTGAAGTGTTAAGTGAGAGCAGCTTCAGCTCAGTAATCTGGTAAAATTAGTTTGTGTGACAAACAAATGGAATTGGAACTTCACCACACTGCTGCCTAATTAAACTATAATTTTTGTGTTTTTCAGAGATGTTAGCAAGCAAAAAGCTGAACACAATGAAGCAGGCAGGGTCAAAACAAACCCTGACAGAGTTTATGAATTTGCATATAGCTTTAGAGCAAGGCTGTAGCCATAGAGCCATACATTGGGTGGTGGGAGGTGCTTTCTTTGTGGTGTTAAGACTAAACATTTTTGCTGGTGTTGGGGTAAAGCTGAAAAATGTTGTTGACGGGGGAGTGAACACAAGACATTTTTGCCAGTGGTGCGTTGAACTACACCAATACCATTTTTAAATCAATTTATTGGGGGCGGATCCTTTTGGGCATATTTTAATATTGAGGGGATGTCACTGCTACCCAACTATGTATTATAATTATTATTTACAAAAGAAATGTACCAAAGTTGGGCAGTTTGTCAGTGTAGTTATATTACTGCTATATCTTATTAGATATAAGAAGTTACTCCACCTTATTTGCAGGTGTTTTTGTTGCCACCCCTACCTAGATCAATACTATTCATTGACAAGATACATAAGAAAAAAATTGATTGATTAAGTAATTACTGAAGATGCCTGGTTAGATCTCACAGTTTTACATTTTTACCTTCTGGACCTAAACCATCTCCACAAGCTGTACATCTGATGCCAGGCTCAGAATGTAAACATAATATTGCTGACTGAAATTTTTGCTCCTGTTAATACAGGGCATTGGCACTAACACGGTTATTAACAAGTGTCAAAATCTGTTCCAAAAAAAACAGTGTGTTACGCTGTGTCCCATGAAACCGATTTCATAACTCAGCAAAGCTTAACATTAGAAGCAAGTGTATGATCAGCATGGGATACATTTATTCACAGACGGACAGTACACAATGCCAGGTCACAAATTTACAACAGGTTTTCTTTCTAGTACAGGCTGATCCAAATAACTACACCATTATGGATCAAAGCCAAGACATCATTAGGAATAGATTTCTGTTTGTATTTCTATAACTACAGGGCACCTTTGGAAGAAATGTAAAGACATTTGCCATTTAAATGGCTCAGCACCACTCGTTCACACACTCAGAGTGTGCTCATTCCACACGGAGCAAAAGAGATATATGCTGATGAACTTCTCTTCATGATCAGTATTCTCTAAAACAACAAGATGGTACACAAATGAATGATAATCTCTTAAATAAGGCAGTATTTAAATACAGCTAAACATAAGCTCTACTGTGCTACAAGTAATACATATATTATTATCTTCTTAGATAATGTATACAGTTACACAGTATGGACAAAAGCATTGGGACACATCTGTTTTTGAGGGTTTGGGCTAGGCCCCTTACATACAGGGGCGGTTAATCTTAAAACTTCAGCATAGCAAGACATTTTGGACAACACCATGCTTCCAACTTTGTGGACCCAGTTTGTGGAAGAACCTTTTTCTATTCCAGCATGACTGTGTCCCATGAAGCGAGCTCCATAAAGACATGGCTGGATGAGTTCAGTGTGGAAGAACTTGACTGACCACACAGAGTCCTGACCTCGACCCAATCCAACACTTCTGGGATGAACCGGAACGGAGATTGTGAGCTAGACCTTCTCGTCCAACATCAGTGCCTGACCTCATGCATTTGAATGCAATGTCATCCAAGTTCCTATTGGTGTAATGGTCAGGCGTCCCAATACTTTTGTCCATATAGTTTATTAGTATTACTCTACATTTAGTACAGTGATCAGTCATTGACTATATGCCATGCCGTATTTTGGCCTGTGGAATGTGAACCAAGGTTTTTCAAGTTGTTTGTGGTCAAACACTAAAACAAATTCCTCCATCTACTTGGTGAACAGGCCGGATTGTGATTTCGACATTGGGCCCTCCTGATGTATGACAAGTGACAGATTGTACCATGCTGAAATGTGATAAATGCCTGAGGCAGAGCATGTCCGGTATATTCATTTCCGAGGTCATCCTCAATTTTACAATTGGTTTCCTATTTTTAGCGGCAGTTAAATATATGCTGGAATTTGTCTCCACATCCCTCGACCGCGTGCATGTGGGAAATCAAGCCTTATTACTGTAATTCAGGCCTGGAAGGGAATGCTGAGAAAGTGAGAAGGGTGGTGGTGGAGGGGGGTTAGCAGAGCAGTAGACCAATGCACATCGGAGTTGTCATTCCATGCGCTGGGGATTTAGTGAACACACTCACTAGTGCCCAGAGCGCTCAGCGGGAGGCGAGGGGATTCTGGCATCGCTGGCATGCTGCCACGCTCCACTGAATGCCAGTCATTTCTAAACTAGGCCCAGGGTGTCTATATGCGGACTGTGGAGTGAAGATGGTGGCTTGGTTATTCGAAAGCACAGATGTCTTCAAAGTATCCCTCAACTTTCACTTAATCAGGTATTTGAATAAGGCATTTGCAGTTTGGGATAAAATCTGAAATAATTTTGTATTTTTGTCATTTTCAAATGTTTGATTTTGCACGTTGAGTACAACTCCACTCAATTTAACAGGAGCTGTGTATGAAAACACTGAGCAAAAAAGTAAGAAAGTACAGTGTCTGTTTGTCACAAGTGAACACAACACAGCACACAGTGTGAAATTCTTTCTCTGTATTTAACCTGTTCACCAAGTGAAGCAGTGGGCTGCCAGTGAGGGAGCGGTGTATGGAGACGGTATCATGTTTAAGTGTACCTCAGTGGTGCCACTGGCAGGCCTGGGATTTGAACCCACAACCTTATTATCACAGGGGCAACTCCCTAATCATTAGGCCACCAGTAGCCCCTGAAAAATAAAAAGGGCAAGTCATTTGGACAGTATGAAGTTCTGAAGTTAAACCACACCATGTTATCATTCAACAGATCAAGTCTAGGCGCACTTTATTAAATAATACCTAAATCTCATAACATAGAGTCATTCATCACAATCTCGTACAGGGCTTGGCCAGTCACAATGTGTATTTCTAGAAAAAAAGCGAAACATTTCATTAATGCAATCACATTTTTTTCCATTAGTCTCTAAATCGCATCTCAAATATTGAGTTTAACTTCTTACAGAATAAACAAACTGAGCTCAGTTTTAACTGGGTCAAAAATATAACACAAAAAAAATACTATTTCACTTTAACGGACTTAACTTTAATATAGATATGTACCCTGAGCTGGTTCATTTATTTAGAGGCTGAACATTTCGTGATAGTGCATGATTCTTTCATCTTTTAAATGTGACTTTTTGATTTCATGGTGTAGTTTTAAATATGAAATGCCGATATAAATCATTCATAAGCTTGATAGAAACATAAATCTATATTTTACAAACACACACACATACGCTTACACGGATTACATTTCACAGACGATCTAATAAATGAATCCATGTATCTGCATGAATCTAGCATCTTTTCTGATTTTGTATTTATATGCTATTAACATTGCTGCTCTGCTTAGTCATTCTGCAAGCAGTTAAACTTTCAGTTCAGGAGGATTCAGAAAACTTTATTCTGGAACTTTATGGTGGTGTATATTCAGTTTTAATTTTTTCATTATTTTCTTTTTTTGTTACAGATAGACATTCTGTTAAAAATGTGGATGTTCTAATAGCAAAAATGGTTCAAGTCCGTATCCCTGGTGTGGAGCTGCCATCCCCAGTGCACTAAAGAGGCTCATCTGCGCATCTGCCACTGTTGCCCCATGAGTTGGAGCCTGGGTCTCGTTACATTGCTATGGGTTTTGATAAATCACATCTAATTGCCATCAATGATTTGAAGCAGCAGATTCCCGATGTGAGAGAACTTTTCGTGAGCAGAACGCTGTGGCCATGCACGACAGGTCCAGACCTCAACCCTCCCCCCAAAATCACCACCACCAGTCTCACGGCCGAGTTGCGTGGGACGAGCAGCAATTCTTTGCGGTTCGCTCTCTTCTTCTCCAAGCACATGTGTCACGTTCAAGGGAAAGAAGAACAGATTCTGCCGAGTTGTTGATCCAGACGGGTAAAATTAAACCCATGCAGATGAACGGCTAGTTCACTTTGTCCAAACAGTCGGGGGCTGTAGTGTGAGTTCAAGGCCAAAGCGGTGGCGTCTGGGTTCATCTGAGTTCTCTATTTTTAGCCTGTTGTACTCGGTCGGTTTCAGCATCTAAGAGTGCTCAGAGGCAACAGACAGCCAGGTGCATCTGAAAGGCAGAATACACACATGGACACAATTTACTTTCAAGTGAGTAAACAAAGACAGAACACAGCCTCTTACATTGAGACCGTTCTGTTATATTGTAAAAGTAGCTGCAAAAAGTGGTGTTCTCCATCATCCTCATCCTTTTCTTCTTCTTCATCATGCTCTTCTTTTTCTTCTTCTTCTTCTAGTCTTCGTGCATCTTCTTTTGTCATTTTTGATCTCCTTCTTCTCTTTCCTTTTCTTGTTAGTTTTATGCTTCCTCTTCTCCTTTGTCTTCTTCTTTTTCTTTCTTTTTTCTTCCTCTTCTCACCTGTTTTCCCCTTTGTTTCTTCTTCTTCTTCTTCTTCTTCTTCTTCTTCTTCTTCTTCTTCTTCCTCCTCTTCTTCTTCTTCATCATCATCTTCTTCTTCTTCACTGTCTATATCTTCTTTTCTTCTGGTTGCTGTCTGTGTCTGTTTATATCTTTGCTTGTGTCTGCCTGTACCTTTTCCTTCTACGTTTTCTTTCTTCTACTTCCTCTTCTTCTTCTTTTTCTTCTTCTTCTTCTTCTTTTATGTCTTCACTCTCCTTTTCTTCTTCTTCCTCTCAGTTTATTCAGAGGGAATAGTTGATACATAGTTGATAAATCATTCATTCAGAGAGAATAATAGCTAAAAATAAATCATCCCAACATTAATACAGAATTCACAACAGATCAGTCCAGCTCTGGTCCAAACACTATGTTGCCTTTCCAATTAACTCTTGATTTGTGAAAACACAGTTCCATCACTCAAGCAACTTAACAGAGCGCTGACATGTCCAAACATTGTAACTTCAATTTGCTCGTCCAAATCATTGCACTAAATGCAGGTATTTTAGGTAAATTGTTTTATTATTTTTAACACACTAATTGCAAGGCGAATTCCCTTAATTGTAACCCCAGACTCTGAAATAAACAAGGCTGAAAAATGTAACCGACAATTATGGTTTTCAAAGGCCTGATGTGGTATTTGTGATGCTTTTGCCAAGTCCATTTTCATGTTTCAGTTTCGAGTTACTGCTGAACATAGACTCTGTGAATCATTCATCAGAACACAGGCCTTAATGAATAAGAGTCTAAAAGATTTGCTGAGGTAGTAGACACATTCAGTTCAGCCTCTTCGAGTCATTTCTCCACCAATGGAATGTTCCATATATAATGCCCTCCTTAATAAATCACAGGACTGATGAATTATCCCTAAAAAGAACTGGCTTGCTCTATCGCCATTTATTCCATTCCTGGTCCTGTGGGCTTTGTTCTTTCATTACGATGTTATCTCAGGCCATATGCTGAAATTTCTCCCTATATGTCTGTCCAGAAATCGGCCAAGCAACTCATTCCTCTTGTACACGCTAAAATCTGTTCTGCGGCAAAGCTGATTTGAATCCTTTTGGTTGAAATGTGGGTACCTGTAGTGTGGGATGGTGCAATGTGGCACACAAGGAAAAGAGTGTGTCTGTGTGTGCGTTTGTGTGTCTGCCTTGCCTTACTGCCTGCCTCACACTTAAGACATTGATATCTCAAGGGATATTATAGAGGGACACACATACACTTCAACACAATTGCTAACATATATCCATGCCTGCACACATACTCGCACAAACTTGAGAAGGTTTTGGTGGTGTGCTGTGTTTTATGTGGCACTAAGATTAGCTCAGTGATGACAGTGTCACTCATTTAACACAGCAGCCCTGAGCTGTGCTGGATATGACAGCCTAACAAAGATTACAAATACTACTAAGAGACCAGTGCCAGCAATGTCGACCTACCAATATTGACAAGCAGTTCTTATGTTGTTTTTCTCTCTGGTTAAACCATGAAACAACCACCAGATGACTGGTCAGGTGTTCTCACCCCCGAACGATAGGACTGCCAACCTCTTGAGGAACTGAAATGGTAAAAAAATTCATCTGTGACTCTAAATGATCAGTTTGCAAAAACAAACCATCACTAATCCATTCCTGTATTTACAGGAATACAGGAATGGATTAAGCTGAGCTTTTATCCAAAGCATCTTCTGTTCCCTAACTACAGGGGACAGTGTCCCTGGAGCAACTTGGGGTTAAGGGTCATGCTCAGGAACCCAGTGGTGGTTTGCTGAAGGTAGGATTTGAACACATGAACTCTTGGTCCAGACGCAAGTATCGGACCCACTAGGCCACCTGTAGCCTATTCCCAGAGGTTCATAACTTTTTCTTACAGCAGTGGTTCTAAACTCCAAACTTGGTCAATGCAGGGTGTTCCCAAGACCAGGGTTCAAAACCACTGTCCTAGCATACCTCTTAAAAAATAATGGCTTAGTGACTTAGCTACCCTTGCATGTCTGGTTCTAGGAAAAAAACCTTTCATCTGTATAGAACCCTTCCATTATTTCATGTTTAACTTAAAAAAGGTTCTTTACATTTGTGCATTTCATTTACCAAAAATGATTCTTTAACAAGGTTCTTTAGGGAACCAAATGTGGCTTTTCTGTGGCATTGCTTCAAAAAGCATAGGATCAGGGTTGGGAACCACTGACTGAACCATAACTATTCACGACTTTTATGTGAGTTTGTTTGTTTGTTTGTGAATTCCTGTGAATTCGCAATGTGAGATTCTTGCTGGTGACGCACCTGTGACTTTGCTCAGAGTGCCCGCAGCTCGTGGCTCCTGCATACCCGGCCAGGGCTGCTCTTGCTGCCGCTGCATGCCAGCGCTCCAAACGGGCCTGGCGCAGTGCCCGTGTTGGGCTTGGCCAGATGCATCGAATGCTCTCGGCTCTGGCAGTACACTCCTGCTTTTTCGGAGTGTACTGGCTAACGGTCGGCAGGCTTGTCACACAGAAGGGTGATGATTTAGGAGCCCAAATTAGCTTTTACACTGTGCTCCATTTGTTCCACTGTGTTTATGGATCATTAGCAACTGCCATTCCCACTTCTGCAGGGGCCGCTGGCCTGACTAATAGACCAACTCCCTGAAGAATTAGGATTGATATAGCAGTAGCTTACACCTACCTGCATTCCAGAGGGGATTTATTAAAAGAGAAAAAAACAACCTGACCTCAGATCAGCTAAAAGGACCCAGTACATCAATCAACACATTACAACAATAATTGTTTTTTAAATTGCTTAATCTTCTCGACTGGATTGCGGTCTGGAGAATTCAGAGGCCAGAACAACACCTTGAACTTTTTGTCATGTTCCTCAAACCATTCCTGAACATTGTGTGAACCATGGATACACTAACCTACTTGAAAAGGCCACTGCCGTTGGGGAATACTTTTGTCATAAAGGGGTGTACCAGGTCCACAACAATATTTAGTATGTGACAAACTGACTTCCACATGAATATCCAGACCAGGCCTTTACCCAGAACACTGAACTCTCTGCACTGGTTTATATTTTTCCTACAGTGCATCCTGGTCCCATCACATCTGCAGGTACCCAGTGCACATATAAGCATGAGAAGCAAAAGAAAATGGGAATAATGGACCCATTGCTCCGAGGTCCAGTTCCAATGTTCACATGCCAATTGTAGTCACTTTCAGGGGACAGGGGTTCGCATCAGCACTCTGCATTGCACCCTGCTGAACAGGGGCTCCATTGCAACTGACCAATCACTGTGTGTTGTGACACATTCCTCCTCTAACCAGAATTGAATATTCAATGGCTCCTGTCACAGCAGCTCGTCACTGAGCTTTCACTGAGCTTGTGGTATATATTGTATATATATATATATTAGGACATGTGCATTTATTAATGCCGACAATTATTTTATCGCGCAGATTTTTAAAATCCTTTTATTTTTAAAGTTCGTTGCTTTTTTGTGCTTGTGAGTGCATGCGGCATGCAGCTCTAAGCATGGACATATATTCTGTGTTATGGCTCTAGCTCTCGGCTGGTTTTCGCAGTGGCCATTACTTTTGTCCATATATGGCCACACCAACAGGGACTTTAATGACACTGCATTCAGATACATAGACTTTCATATGGAGTTGGTCCCCCTTTACAACTGCTATAATGCTCTGGACTCTGAGGGGAATTTTTCCTATAACAAACTAGATAAAACGTGAATGCCCCGCAGTGGCAAATAGCTTTATTTTTGATTTGGTTACATTAATGTTGAGATTTACAAGAAACATTTGAACTACAGCTGTATAACTGTATTAAAGAAAACACTGCTGTTAAAAAGCTCCTTATTTGTTTAAAGTTGTCAGGTCTCTGCGTTTTTGCTTTTGTTATAGGAATTTCATTTTGAAACTTTAGGTCTCTGTTTGTGTCCACAGTCGGAGTCTCAAGTGTTCTGTGTTTTAGTGAAATGATTGTGTTTTACGATTGGTTGAAGTAAAAAAATTCCATCAAAGGGAATCTGCACTTGTGCCTCGCCTCACTTCCCCGTGTCAAAAGTGTCTGCAAACCAAGTGTTATTGCACTTTTGTTCGTATAGCAGTACTTTAAAAATAAAGACGTGCAATATGCTACTTTTGAATTAATTATTTAATTTTGCGTATAACAGTGCAATTAATCATGAGTTAAAAAATGAATTATATATATATATATATATATATATATAAATACTACAATTAATAATAATATTTAAAGTTAAGATAACAACATTCAGACAAATTCACATCACTTTCTATGCATTTAATGACAATGGACATTTCGGCAGCGCTTATATATTCAGGCTAGCACAAGCTAGTTCACCAAGCTAAAACTATGCCCAGTAGCCATTAAATGTTATAAAGCTATATTTCATACCCTGACACATTTGTTCCAAACTGGGCAAATTTTATTCTCATATTTTTTAATGAGAACACAGCACTGATCTGCATAAGCCAGAGAGGTCCAGCTCACCACAGGCTGCCTGCCTTCCAGGCCCTGTTTTCCCATCTTTATTTCAGACCAGTCATTAGCAATGCCCTTCGCTACTTTGCATTTCTAATGAAATGAAACGTTGCTTCAGTACTTAGCTGAACTGCTGACTGTGGTATAATGAACAGGCGTATATAGAACACTATGAGAGAAGGAGCTTTTGTGGTGGCTAAAAAGGAAAAAATATACAGACAACACATACACCTTATATGCATTATTAGTGTTGATGGTCGTAACGCTCCAGTGGGTGTAGAGTGCTGGACAGAAGCATGATAATGTGAGACACCGATGTAGGCCAGTAAACAAAAAGCTTTCTAGTATTTTTTCAGTTTTTATTGGCAACTACTTCACGAGCACTTTTATGCTCTTGATAAATTAGGGTTTTTTTTTTCAAGACCCAAGTTTCCAAACATCAATTTAACAAACTGCACCGGTGCTGAATTACATCATATAAAACAGAGTTAGGGCATTCATTTTAGAGTTGGAAGAATAGTCCTTTTCTGGTTATAAACATGTTTACTTTAACCGTAAAGGCTCCTAAATCCGATCTCCCTCTCCCTCTCCCTCTCTCGCCCTCATCCTTTTTGCATCAACACAGGGCAGTCAAGTCTGGTTTCTGTCCTGAAAAAGCTCTCTTCTCCCCCGCCATCATCTACTCAGTCAAATCCACACTTTTTGGCCTGCTTCTGTGCCCAGTGCACAGGCTCTTTCTATCTCGACTGCTATCTTCAGACGCACAACGCACTCGACTCCATATGCTCCCAGCCAATATTTCACTGTGCATAAACTGATTTCTGGAGCCAGGGGCCAGTCCTGCGGTTGGCAAAAGAAAGCCATTAATATCAACTTTGGTTTAAATGTAAAGTGAAGAATGCAGCCCGTCTATGTATGCAAAAAACCTGATGGAACGCAAAGAGCAGCCGCAGGAGGATTACGCTTGGACTGACATACTTACATGCCATTCATGTAAAAACATTTTGACAGGAAAAACCAAATTCCACAAGGATTTGGTTTCGACTCCTCTCCATTGTCACTCTTGGGTTTTTAAACAGTCTTTCATTACCCAGCGGGCCATTCTGCAGAGCTTTGGAAGGTTCTGTGAGGCTTTCAAAGAGAGGGAAGGCTGAATGAACAAGGAGCTAAGAAAGGTCGTTATGGTGTAATTATCACTTAAACCTTCCATCATGTGCACTAGTACTAAAGAAGTGTTCTTTCGGTTTAGTACTCATGTGTTATTGATTGCTTTCACCCAAAACTAAACCTCTGAACTGCTTGTTTTTGTTTTTAGACTAAAAACACGGTTTTACTACTTAATGTTGGATCAGACCGGCACAGTTTTACTGTTTAAGGTTAAAATCAGACCTGCACAGTTTTGCTGTTTATGTGTTAATCGGACATGCACAGTTAGGTTGAATTAGATCTGCACAGGTTTACTGTTTAAGGGTGAATCAGACCTGTACAGTTTTACAGTTTGAGGTTAAATTAGACCTGCGCTGTTTTACTGTTTAAGGTTGGATCAGACCTGCACAGTTTTACTGTTTATGGGTTAATTAGACTTGTACAGTTTTTCTGTTAAGGGTTAATTAAGCATTCATAGTTTTACTGTTTAAGGCTTAATTAGAGCTACATATTATCCCTTTGTTCCTTTCCCTTTCCTTTCTGTCTTTATCTTTTTCTTAGAATACTGTAGATTTTTCCGTCTTTGTTTGTTTTACCATGTACTTTATTTGAAAGTCTTTTATATTTTGTTCTTATTTCCCTATACATCAGTTTGTGGATTTGCTATAAATGACAGCTGTAATGGCAGCAGTCAGCTTTGACGTGTCCTTTAGATCATTTTCACATCCAATAATCATTTTCGGTTATTTTGCTGTTCAAAGCTGTTGTTTATGTCTTCTTAGGTAAAGCTGAGCTGTTGCATCATCCTTGCTAAGCTGTATGAGTCTTACCAGAACTAAACAGTAAGTTTGGTTTTTGTCTTGTTTACGTTTCCATGATCGTAAAACGTAAGTGGTTTCATCTCCTCTGGATGTGCAGAGCTGGGGGGTTGGGGGGCATCCACTGAGTGCCAGAGCCAGAAATATAAGTGTGTGTCTGACGCTTAAACTCCTACTTGTTACAACATCGTTTTGAACAGACACTCATGTAATGTTACTATCATGGAGAACAAATAGTGTTATGTTGCAATATGTTATGTTGCTAAAAGGTCAAAATAGTTCATTTGTTTTCGTTTGTTTCCACTTGCTCAAACTGTAGAGTGGTGTCTGAAGTCTGGAGGCTTACAGCTGTTTTTTTTTTTTTTTTAATGGGCTTCCCAGGTCAAATGACATTTTGTGGATTTTAAAAGTGAAAACGCTTACAGTATATGTCCTGTACAGAGGACAAAAATGAAAATATTGGAAAAACAATTAAAAAGCATAAATTGTGGCCTGTGAACACATGTTTGCATATTTCTACAGTTCTAAACCAATAAATATAAATTATGTGCTAAAATATGAATAAAAATCCCCATTCAAGCATCTTCCTTACAAAGGAAACTTATTTTAATTGAGAAAGTCAATAAAATGTCATTTGAACAAGGATGTTCCAGCATCTGCAGCTGTCTATCCCACCAATTAGTAATGTACAGGACATCCCTCAAGCTGCATCCAGTTTTTGTGTAATCTGTGGTTACTGATGCTGTGTGACATACTGCGATCTATAAAAACAGACAGCAGCAGCAAATTTCAGGCATTAAGAAGACTGCTGCTGCTAAATGGTGTACATAAGCATTGATAATGAACTAAATCAGCCTTGGAACATGATGACAGGTGGTGGGCCGAGTGAGATCCGTTGATTTTTATGGGATGACAGTCTTGATGCCACAGCTGGAACTCCAACCTGTTTTCCAGTGTCAGGACAAGCTTCTGCATTGCTTATCAAAGGGGGAAATTTGGCAGATGCTCTTATCCAGAGCAACTTACAGTCATTAATTACAGGGACTGTCACACTGGAGCAACTGAGGGTCAAGCGTCTTGCTAAAGGACAGAATGGTAGAAAGTGGGTGAGTTCGAACCTCCAACTTTGTGGTTATCGGGTTCACAGGCAAGGGTTTTACCCACTAGGCTACTACCACCCCAAGCAGGACTGTTGCAAGGTGCACTGGAGAGATTTGTACATGTTTTCATATAAACAAGTGTAACAGCCTGCAGTCTTCAGAAGCATGAACATGTTCAAGTATGTAATGCTGAACATTTGAGTCCTACCAACTCTTGCAGGTAGAGGTCCAGCTCTAACCCATGGGGGTTAACCTTAATGTGGCAGAGCCTGGAGGTGCTTGTGAATGTGTGCGAAGAATGCAAAGCACTCTTCTTTGGACCACAAGACAGTTAAGCGAAGAATTATTGGCCACTCCAAGTTTATTTATGCTCGTATTTTCCTTTTGCCAATCTTTATATGGGCCGGATTAGCCTTCTGCAAATGTTTCAAAAGCTGAGCGCCACACACGGAACAATTGTTGCCAAAAAAAAGACTGAGGAGCATTCCTCTCCAGTTTGATTATGGCTTTGCGGTGATGGCTCTGTCTCCGAAGAAGAGCAGGATTTTAAACAAATAATAAAATGAAGAGAGACATGCAAAATGATGGTCAGCTGGGTGTCATGACTTGGCTGATGGTTAGCAGCTGTGACACACACACACACACACACACACACACACACACACACACACACACACACACACACTCGCAGACGCCCACACACATGACTCCAACGACCCAGAGACGCGAGTGTGACTAAAAATACAGGGAGAAGAAATGAGCTAATAATAACCAAACCGTGAGAGGAAGGGAGGGAATTGCTGCAGAGATAAGCCACGAAACACACACACATGCGCCTGGACCGCGATGCGGCTGGGGTACAAAAATTGGTACCAGCTGTCCGGCCTGCAAAAAAATGCTGCTGCGGAGAGGCTGAAGTGTCCAAATATGAGGAATTAATCATTCGCTCATAAACTCTGGCCACTTAAGAAACCTCAGGCCTTCCATGTATTTATTTTCATTTATGTGCGGCACTTCTGGCTTGGCCCACTCGCTTTCTCTGTCTTGCGTGGGGGCACTGCAGTCCAATTGTGCAGCGGTGTGTTGAGCGGAGGGGCTTTGGGCATGTGAGGTCAGAGCCAGACACATTCCATCCACAGCAGCAGAGTGGAGAATTTATCGCTCTAAATAAAGACTTTTTTTTTGATAGAGCAACACCTTCCCTAAAGTACTTCCCTCAGGCCAGTGCTGTTTCATGAATAGTTGGTTTTGAGCAACCAAATTAAGTCCAGATAACATGACATGATGAAATGTTTTCCAAGAAGAAGTGCAATGCAATGCAGAACTGGAAATGAGTTTGAAAATGTAGTGAGCTGTCTAAAGAGGAACGTGACAAAATTAATAAATATAAAACAGTTTTGTGTGTGTTTTACAGTGATAAAATGATATTCAGAATTAATGATTGAAGCTAGCACTTCAAACTCATTCACTTATACTTTTACTGATATACTTTTTACTTACCACACATAATAATTACATTCAAATTTTAGTGGACAGTTAAAGGTTAGTTTGGCACACTGGTACAAAACACAATGTGCCCAGCCCACTATTTATATATTTATTTTTATATATGTTTAATTGAATAAATAGACAGTAAATGAGTATTAAACTGTGTGTTCTGTGTAGAGGATGAGTATTTATTCACTCTTAGAAAACCAACAACATCATTGGGCCATAGAGTGCCACTCTGTTACAACTTAAAGACTGTATGATGATTAGTCAGTGCAGTTTACACGAATTGTACTAATCTGCCATGCCATGAACAAATTTTTCCAAATAGAAAAAAATCTAAGAGTTTGACAGTATCTGAAAATTTGGACTCCAATGGTCAAATTACATAGATGACAAAAAGCCAATTCAAAATTTAACACATGATTATCATTTATTTCCTAAATTTAATATGCTCATAAAATGCCAAACTAAAATGTGGCATGTGCAAAAGTCTGAGGCCCCTTTGTGCAGTTCCCTACTGTAAGGTCTCACAGCTGATTAGACTCCTTAAATTCCAGAACTTAGACTCAACATCCGTGGACCCATCTAGGCACCTGACTAAGCAGACTAGCAGCATTTGAGAATCTGAAACTAATAATGACTAAGAACACTAAGAATACTAAGAATACTAAATGGCAATCCACTGACAAATGCATGCCATCATTTCCACACAGATAAAATATATTACATGATATATTACACTGATATATATTGTATTCAGGTAGAAACTATGCATTTTTTTATTCACATATAAGTGAAAATCCATTTAATATCCGTGGGCATGTGTAAATGTGTCTTGCAACAATATTTCACAGTTTTTCATTTAAAGAGTAGAGATGGCAAAAAGACAATACTAGGTATTGGTGCTGCCCTGATTGCAAAAAATGCTGGGAATGAGTTCAATCTAATTCTGTAACCAGTTACGCTTGAAACATCATGCAATGGTACATTAATGGTGCTATTAAGCGAACAATTTCATTTAAAAACAGCTCATTTTAAAGCATAGCAGCTTTTAAAGAAGGAATGTGGGCTCGATATAAGTATCAGGCAAGCCTTGGGGTTTCAATACCAAAAAAGAAAAAGCGGTATTGAATATACTGAAGTGTGCATAAATTTGAGAGTGATATTGTGTTATTTCTACTGAAGTGTGTATTAAATTTACAGTGGTTTTGTGTAATTTATACTGAAGTGGGTATAAAATTGGCAGTGGTATCTTGTCTCTTCTATTGAAGTGTGTATAAAATGGACAAAATAGGCTTTCATGCTAATAGGGTGTGGTCCAGTGGATGAGTCAGTTTCTGATATGGGATCATAGGAATGTATTAAAGTCATTTCCAGTACATAGACAGCACAGATGATGAAGGTGAGCGTCATGCATCTTCGCCGCCTGTGTATTGTCCAAACATTCATGGCAGACTCAGTGACCGCTGCTCCGAGTGAATGAGTCACAAACATTCCTTAAGAAACCAAATATGACCCCCTCAGTTAATGGGTCATTTTTTTTTGTGGAGTGAGGGGGTTCAGTGGCACTCAAGCTGATGACTCAGTTTTACAGAAACATGTTAAAAAAGATACACACAGTCTCTCTATATATCTTTATCTTTCTCTCAGTCTCTTTCTCTCTCTCTCTCACAGACACACACACACGCACACACACACATACAAACACACACACGCACACACAGAGACACACTATGAAAATTGTAGGCAACTTTGAAATGTGTTTAAAGCTGTTTAGCAAGGAGTGTGTTTCACTAGGGAAATACTATTTAACACAATATCCACAAATAATCATAAATACAGTACAATACTGGAGAAATACTGGACTTCCTCATGGAGTGTTTTGGAAGTAACTAAGCTAATAGTTCTTCAGGCTTCCTGAAGGACTTTCAAAGGCTCTCATTTTGACTCCATTCTCTGTACTTGTCCAGTTTCAGGGGTAGCTCAAGACTTTTACACTACTGCAATCGTTTATGTTTAAAATGAAAACCTAGTGGCCAAATTATGGTAAATTTCATAAGATGTTTGAGCATGCCTACATGTATATATTTTAAGTACAAAAGTACTTAACAATAACTAATGTAAACTAATATACATAATGATTAACCAATGTTAAGCCTGTCAAATGCCCAAAGTCTAGTTTTGTACAAAGCGTAGTTTAACACATGGAGGGTGGAGGTGTTATCCACTGCGCTATCTGCCCCTCACTGTTCAGCAGAACATTCACAGTTCTAGCTGTCAGCGTATAACAGTATTATCTGTCATATATTACTGACAGGTATTAATTTCCTAGCTCAAAATGAGCAAATGGATTAATTTTTTGTAAGAACTGAATGAAATATTAAGACTTTTAGTTTGTCTTGAGGAGGAGAGAATAACATGCAAAAAAATAACTGGTGTTAGGTCTCATTGTTCGGGAGCTTAAAACCAAAAGTGTCGCCCCACTTTGAGGCCGACTGCTGTCCTGTTTTATTTACTGACAGAGAGCACACATGTGTACATGGCATTCAAATGGCATTAACAATTGGCCATGAGTGTGTGCTGACAGACAGATAATTGCATGTCATAGCACCTTAATTGATATGTTTGCTTCAAAGCTCTCATGAATATTTTGACATCACTCCCAAGACGGCAAAAGCAGGTTCTGTCTAATATGCGAAACTGAGCTCATTATGCTGGGAGGAGCAAATTTCAGTTTAGTTTGATTTCCATAAATAATTTGTTCTAATTTGAGAATTAGAATAATAATCTGCATAACAAGAAGAAAAACACATTTTCAATAGTGATCCAGCACCTTTGCATTGTAGAGTATGTTGAGGGAAAAAATAAAACCATAAAGCTGTCATAGTGTCAAATTCAGCTCAGCTTTTTTACTTTTTATGAGACTTACCTGAATGTGATTTTGTTTCTGCCAGCCTGTAAAACATTCTTCAGAATCTGACCAAATGGACAATAGTGTAAAATGTCTTTAAACATTTCCAACATAAGCTTTAAAAATTGTGTTTCTGTTTTGTATGAGCTAAAGTAGAAAATTAAAATGGTTGGCCACAGTGTAAATTAGTGCTTAAATGGAATGATTCAGTTCTTGTTAAAAAAATGTGCTGTTATTTGTGATTGGATAGAATACTTCTCAACCATTTAGACTGTGTTGTTGCAACTACTTTTGTATAAAATGTTCTAGGCACCAGAGTAAATTGTTTAAAGCATTTACGCAATAAATAAATATATTTTGCTTGGAAAAACTCCATATAGCACTGGAGTAAATGAAGACAAACAAAAATCCACTAAAAGTAACTCATTTGATGCCTTTAGCCAATGCATGGATGTGTTAAATTCAATGAGCACTGCACCTCATCTAGCTTAGTGAAGCATTGATATTTTTTTATTAATAATTAGAGTAATACTCAAGTGCAAGGTTGGAAATGATTAACTGAATACATTGTTACATGTTAAATTGACTCATTGTATTAATGTTATTTGTATTAATTATGATTAGTGGTTTTCTGAGCAAATACAACAAAAAAAGCTCTGATAAATAGCTTTTTTAAAATATAATTTCCCCAGGCGCCCAAAACCTTTTCACAGTGCTGGATACACACGCACCTTAGCGAGGAGAGTGGGCTTTTAGTTTATGCATGTGAGGCTGCTGCTTATGTAGCTCAGTGAAGCCTCAGTATGCACTAATGTTTTTATAGGTCTATAAAACATCATTCAGAATCACTCAGCTCTTGTATAACCAGAAAAGCCACATCTGTGAACCTCCGGCTTGTCAAACAGGACCATGGGGAATATATTCAAATACTGTGTGCTGGGCAGGCCTCAACATGGCGTGACTGGGATACCTTTGATATCTCTGAATTCTCTCTATCCGTACTAAATGCTCAATTAAGTTAATAGAAATGATGTTTAAAGCCTGCGTAACTAGTTAATTAATGTCTGGATGTAGAGATGTCTGGATGTTATGACACACCACAGTCTCTGCTGCCCCTTTTATATTAAATGGTAACTTCCTACTGCATCTTCTTGGCTTACACTACAAAGCCCTCAGCAAAAATGTTCATCCTGCTTTGGCCATGCTTTCTTTTCTTTCTTTTCTTTCTGTTTCTGTACCAACACATGAATTTCCAGCTAGCAATGGTTAACTAGATTAATACAAGATTAAAACTACAGTAATACTACAGGAATTTTGACAAGATTTTATTTTTAATTTTAAAACCCCGTTAAACTTTAAATCCCTTTCACTCCATTAGTAATAAAGCATTAGACAAGTATCTTTTAGGGAACATGAATGGATACATCATCATGCCAAACTTCCTTTTTGCCAATAGAGACACAGTGTAATCCTACACTGATACTGTAGAGAGGGAGAAACAGGTATGAGATAGAGAAAGAGAAAGAATAATAGAGCAATGGTGAGACAGAGAAAGGGAATGAGACAGAGAAAGGGGGGTTAATGGTAAAGACAAAGATGTCATTCACTAAAATAGCATCAGAATGTATGCAGTAACTTTCTGCCAGTTAGCTATAATCCAGCAAACAAAAACGGTGAGGCATTTTTATCAAGCAGCTATGATTGTCTCTCCTGGCACTAAGCAGGGCGTTGGGCAGCAGTCTAACCTGGCTAACTAAAATGGAATATGCTGTTTAGAACTAACGTCTGAGGTTGGCTTTGGGCAGCCACTATTACTGCGGCATCAAAACTCATCAGCGCTCCCTGCTAGGGCCACGGGGTGAGCCAAAGCCCCACTGCCAGGCCATTGATCAACTCACTTAAGATGCATTTTGGTGTTCTTTATCTGTAGCTAAATAATAACCTGTGGATGATTACGGTCAGTCTCGTGCACTCCAGAAACCCTTACTCAGCACTGATTTGACCAGAGCTTCTGCAAAACGTGGCTGAAATACGACACATGAACACTGATTATGGAATTTGATCACATAATTGCAGCATGCGGACGCCAAAAGTAGCCAGTGGCCTCTAGAGCTGCCATGGCGTGGTTTCAGTTTTTGTTTTTTTTTGTTTTTTGAAGAGATGTAGAGCTATATGAAGTCATTGAAGATCTGTGAAACTAAAGGGCAATAGATCCCATTGCGCACTGTTTTTAATGTTCGTCATCATTAGCATGCCAGAACAATACAACATCGGCCCTGTATAGACATTCCCTCACTTATTTGAACCGTCTGAAATGTAATCATACCTCACTGGTCTTGCTTTTAAGACAAAATTGGTCATGAGCCTCCTGTATTCGTCTCGACTGGACAGGTCCACCATATTTAAACAGGCCAGGGGTCCCAGTACGACAAGGTCTATAAACAGTGAGAGAGAGAGAGAGAGAGAGAGAGAGAGAGAGAGAGAGAGAGAGAGAGACAGAGAGAGAGAGAGAGAGAGAGAGAG
>JBBJLS010000128.1:1757519-1769020 GCA_037577275.1 Bryconaethiops microstoma
AAGGATCCAATATCATTTCACACCAAAATGTTTCAGCGACCACTGGATCAGGTTTATAGTGCGGTCATCCTAACAACTTGGCTTTAAATATATTGGGGTTGAGAGGATCTAGCACCCTGGAGGAATTCTGAAGAACGTTCAAAAGACTGTTAAAAAGTACATATTAGTATTTATAGCAGTAGTGGTTGCGATGTGTAGTGTTATGTATTTTATGTACTCATGTTAATTCATTACTGAAAAATATAGGACAGGTTTATCCCTGCATGGAGAAGAGCATCTTGCTAATATATATATATATATATGTATATATATTTGTGTTGGTAGAAACCTGGATAATCATTAAGGACCAACTCTGGCACTTTTCATTGTCACTCTTGTTTTCAGTGAAAGCTGTTTTTCTTGTGTTAAATGAAAAGATCAGGGTCTGAATAAGGACATCTAATTAATAAAACACACAGCTTTGTTCAAACAAGCTTTATTAAATGATTGCATAGGGATTGTTAGAAGATCAATTGTGCAAAGGACAACCTGCAGGAAAACAAAGATGCTGAACACATAAACAGAGTTATCCTCTGTCACAAACAGGATATTGTTTGAAATTGTTCTTGCAGTTTTTAAAAATGTATTCACGTTTCAAGCTATGTCTAGCATGGAATATTAAATATTGACATGATCCTGATGATCCTCATGAACCAATACATGTAAGGCAGTGGTTCCCAAACTGGTCCTGGAGTTTAAACATAACCTCCTTTTGTCCTTTTTGCTCTCCTTTCAGGCATGGGTGACAAATATGTCAGGTTAACTTAGCCAGTGAGTTTTGTGCTGAATGGAGATGTTTCTCCACGTACATGTGTGTAATGTGTGTGTAAGCTGAAGTTTTCCAAAAGCTTTGATATAAAATTTTTACAGTTAAAAAAGAGATTTTTTATAACAGATTTTCATTTTTTTGGTGGGGGTTATATTGGCTAGGCTGTACTGAAAAAAAGAATATGAGATACTTGTTAAAGACTATAAATATTAGAAAAGGAGAGGTAATGCAGAAAGGGAACTCTTCTTCATTTCCTAAATGTGCCCAAAATGAGTGTTTAAGGTGTAAACAGAGAGGTTCAGTGTGGGTTTGTTGCGAGCTACGTTCTGGAGACACTCTGCGAGTCAGAATTGTTCACAGTGGCGGTCAGAAACCACAGTAACCATAGCAGCAACTGTAATGTTTTTTTGTGACATCAAGGCTTTGGTGGCTGGAAAACAACTAAATGCACAGTAACAAATCAGTCTTGTGGAGCTAAGCGCACAGCAGACTGATAAACAGACTTCAAGACACTAATGCTCAGGTCAGTTATATAAAAAAGATGTGTGTCACTGTTTATTGGGGTTTAAAGAAAAAAACACAGCTGTGAATACAGCTATGCATTCAGACGTCCTTAAACGTAATGAAAAGTAATCCGCCCCTGAACCCAGCTATGCACACTTTTCCCACCTGTTTTCAGACAACAGTGTCTCTGGTTTTATAACAACCATTCAATCAGACTTCAAATTTTCTTGCGGAAATGCAATCTAGTTCAATCATTTGAGCAACTTAAACAGAATCTGTTACAGATCTGGCCGAATGTAGCGTTGGGAGTCTTGGCCAAAGACTCTTACTGTTGTAGCCAACAATGCGCTAGACTGTTAGATTGCTTACAAATCATGAAAACTTGCAAAAAAAAAAGATAGCAGCCTCAAAAGGGGGCTGTAGCTTTTTCCAGAATGTGATTAACAGAGATAACATAGGATTCTCCTCAAGCTCAGTTTTGTTTGTCTTTTAAGGAATTTCTTTGCTTCTATAGAGTGTCCGGGACCCCTCCAGCCCCCTTTCAAGTCAAACCCATTTTTTTTTATATCATATTTTGTTTTATAGACAAAGTTGCTGAAGTCCCTGTGAAGTTTTTGCCCTTCTGATTAAACCAAATAAACAGTGCTCACTGTGTAAATTATGGAGGAACTATCACATTTTTGCAGTGCTGTTTGCGTTGCTGCTGGCGTTATTCTCTCCTGTCTGGCTGCTTTGATCTACGGGCTGTTCTCTCCAAAACAGGAGAGCCTTCCTTGCGGCTTCTTTGTACGCCGCCCTTATCTTTGGTATCTTGAAAGCATAGACTACAGGATTCACAGCTGAGTTTGCATGAGAGAGGAGAATGCCTACATACACAGCAGCATGAGGAACGTAATCGCTCTTTTTGTAAAAGTTGATGATGTTCATGATGTGCAATGGGAACCAGCAGGCTGCGAACAGAGCCAGAACCAGGGCCAGTGAACCAGCCAGCTTCTGCTCTTTCATGTAATATGAGTTGGTCTTGATGGCCCTGACAACACCTCCTCTCAGCTGCTGAGATATTGTGAAGAAGATGTAGCAATACAGGACAGTCATTATAAACATGGGAGGAAGAAGGCAGGTGAGGAAATTGAAATGGACCAAGTAAGACATGGGTATGACTGTTATGAATCTGCACATGATGGTGGAGTTTGCACACGATGGAGAGTCACAGTTGTTCCATCCAAATAATGGGACAAAACCGAGTCCAGCAGAAGTTACCCAACATGCTGCCACTGTGGCCCACGAGTGCACCGCGTTGACTTTCTCCTTGTACCTGGAACAAAACGTGGATTTAACATGGATTTAAATCACCATTTAGTGTATTTGATTTGTTTTATAGCAAAGTTCTGCACATTTACTACACATCTTAACAAATGTTTGAATTCTAAGGTTTTTGCCATGTATTAGAACAGAAAAATGATCATATATGCGGTGCTGCAGTTCCTTTGAGTTTAAGAGCCTTGTGTTGCAGTTTAAAGGCATAAAGTCAAAACAACCCTTCAACAGTGGAACATAGTGCTTTTTTGTTCAAGAGGAAAATAAAGGCGTTGGTTCTATTGTAGGTTTGCCCCTAAGTGTTGTTTTGGTTGTTTAGTGGACCCCAAACCATAAAATTCATAAAAAAAAAACACACATCCTTGCTCTCGTATACCTCAGTGCTGCCACTGGCAGTCCTGGGATCTGAACCCACAACTTTCTGATTGCATGGGCAACTTCTTAACCACTAGGCCTGTCATATTTGCTTGGTTTATTACAAGTAACCAACTACTAGATTATGACTTGTATAATCTTCACAATATTTTGGTATTCAATGGTGACCACATTCCTCTGGATTTGAATTTAGTTGATTCACATCTGTGATGCCAGTTTGATGAAGTCACAGATGGAACTCAACCACATAAGTTTACATGCCAGGGAGGGCATGAACTGATGTCGCTCCTAATATTTGAGCTGGAATATTATGATTGTACCATAAGTTGGCCCAGTTTACTAGTACTAGACAGATTTATCAGGGTTTTATTTCTATCCAAACTGATAGATTATATGGGGGAAATCCTACAACGTGCAAAAAAAAAAGTCTCGACACATTTCCAGCGCAATGCAAATCGTTCCATTTCTTAGTTTGCATGTGAATTCTGTGTGTAGAGGCTTCTTTCCTGGAAAGGATCTTTATTGTAGAGGACAGAAACAATGGCAAAATACAGGAACATATTTTCTGCTTTAGCACTTTAGCCAGAAGTAAAATAACAATGCAACACTTTCACTGTTAAAAGGGAACATCACTAGATAGAGTTTTGTAAGTTCCCTGACTAAACAGCTCAACTTTGGCCTGGTATCAAGAGGGGCATGGATGGGCTTAGCCTGGACTGGAAGTCCCCCCTAGCCAGGCTTGCTAGACAGATTTTGGAAGAGAATAAATTTCTCAAAAATAAACAAAACTTATTTTTAATTTGAATTAAAATATGTAAATTACAGATACTGACTTTACATAATATTGACACTTGATTTCCTTTTGGTGTTCTCATAGGCAATCAAAGCATGCCATTTCTGAGAGTGAGAAGAAGTCATAAAAATGCGAGCCTCACTGTATTTACTTATTCCTCTAACCACTGCTTAGCAACCGCTGCACTTTTAAAGAAAAGGTGTCGAAAACTTTACAGATTTCTTCTAAGATTCTCTACGTTACATTGAGGCTCTTTAAACACTGACAAAGTTCTTCATGCTCATACCACTCATTTATAAAAGCTGAAATGGATAGGTCTTTTAGGGAACCAAAACCTTCGGAACCAAAGCTTTCGGTTCTTCAGACTTTCGCTTCTTTAGAAAATGAGCCTCGATAACCTGGCAGGGGTGCGTCAAACATAGATACAGGATGAGTCTACATTGTTGTCATTGTTACTACCATTCTCAGAGGTTTGTAAATTAGCTATAGGTAGGTAGCGTACATGTACAAAAAAGATGTAAATAGACTGTCACTGGAAACATCTTCTTCTGCACATAATGTCATCATTAGAACAATATAAATGGTTCTTAAACATAACTGTGGCAGTGTGCTTTAACTTTTTTCTCCTTAATGTGCTGATACTTTTCTTTGATTCTGCTGTGCAACATGCTTCTCAGATGTCTGGCTTTAGTTAGTTATGTGTATAAGTTGTGCCTGTTTTGAGCAGAGACATCCCTGTTAGTGAAACTACTCTGGTTATGATTTGGCCAGAAGGTCTGTAACAAATCTGGTAAACAGATCTGCCCTGTCCTGTTTTTGCATAACGGGCCAAAACTGGCACAGATACAAATATCTGACATGAATTTAGGTCAGAGCTGGCCAGTTTTTTTAAGTATATTCAGACTCATTCCCACATCTAGCTACCATTTTTTTTCATAATTTTGACAAAGATCTGCCGAACATTTATGGAGCTGTTTAAGCTGTTTAAGTTTGCCTTTCAGAGTTGTTTTCTTCACTGCCCAGTCAAGAGAGCAACCTGGAAAGATGATCAGTTACAGAAACTCTTGTGTAAATATGAATTTACCCTATAAATTTACTCTTTACTATTTCCCGGACAATGCAAGGGTTCGTTTACCCCCCTTGTGGTCTACTGAATAATGATTTGTTCTATGAGAGACAGGGTTGTGGGTTCAAATCCAACTCTGAGCAGATTTTGCAAATTTTCTACCTGTGGGGCTAATAAAGTTATCTTAAGCCTGTGCTAGAAGAAACTGCATGCTTTGGTGGATATAAACATGAAGTCACAGATGTGTAGTGAACATGTATTGCTTAACTACAGCATTTTATCAGTACATTTTCAGAACACACCTGTGGGTCAGGATGTTCTTACCTGAGAGGGATGTAGACACGCAGATATCGGTCCACAGCAATGGCCAGTAAGGAGAGGACGGAAGCCTGGGTCAGCACAATGACCAGACAGCTAATGAAGAGGCAGCCATGGAACGTCGTCTCGACCCGCCCGTCCACCAGCACGGCCAGGGGAATGGCCACAGCGCCCACCAAGAAATCAGCCACTGCGAGGGACACGATGAAGCAGAAGGTGGGCTGTCTGAGGGCTCCACGGTTCCACACTGCCCAGATCACCAGCACATTGCCCAGGCAGCATGCTACAGCGATGACTGGTTCCAGGACAGTGTAGATCACCTTTCCAACATCAGCCATGGCCCATTAGAGGAAGATGAAATACAGAGTTACTTGTTGGCTTGTGGTTTTAGGGGTTTGTACAGGAAGCTTCTCACAAAATTCACTTGCACATTTACACACACACACACACACACACACACACACACACACACACACACACACACACACACACACACACACTCACACTTTTTATTTCCAATACCTTCTGTATGACCGCACCTTAGTGCTGCTGTGTTGCACCTAACTTTGAAAATAGGTGCCAAAAAGAGTTCTTTGGATGTCTCCATTTAATTGCATCATTAAGATGTAAACAAAGTCATTCAGAGTCATTACAGTGGTGGTGATGGGAACCAGACCAGATCTGAAGGCCTCTAAACGCTACATCATATATTTCATTGCATGAAATAGTTAAGGATATGGTGCCGGGCTTCTTAGACACTGTGATCATTTAGAAATAAACTGAAATGTTTTTTTTTCAAAAACACACTAACTTTTATCACTACCGTCAACATTATATATAAAAACTTGTTGAGGTTCACATGTGGTTTTTAATATTAAATAAAATGGCCGTATTTGCACTGTACTTATCGTGACAGTTGGTTTCTATTATCACCAGAAATCAGAATCAGTAAGTTTCTGACCAACCAATCAACAATACTTCACTTCAAAACACTGTAAGTTTTATAAACCTTAATTGTTTAATTAGGCACAAAATCTTTAATATAATGGATTTCTCCTTTAAAGAACTTCATGGATTCCTATGTAACCCTTTCTTGACAACTCATATCTACATAAACATTTATAACAAGCATCATTTGTCATTAAGGCTACAAAGCTTTTTTGCAGTTATGTTGGTTTATGTCAGTTGTCATAGAAGGTTTATGAAGCTGCCTTGTGGCCTTGTAAATAATGGCCTTCTGTGAAGTGTGATTGAAAGGTTTTTGAGTGAATTAGAATTGCTCCTAATAACAAAACCACACACCCTCATCTCTCTCTACTAAAGCTTCCCCTAATATCACAATCTAAGGAGTGCTACACCCCTCTCTTCATTCCGTTTTCATTTGGCTGTCCAGCAGTAAGAATGTGCGAGCTGTAAACCCCTCGCTGGAAGACAGGAGACAACAGATGGCTGCCCGGAGACAATAATTACCAAATATTTGGTATGTTGAGTATGTAGGGTATGTCTTTGACATGGCCCTCACAACACCTCCATGATTTTCTCTGATACTGAGATAGTCTAGTCTAGTCTGAGCTTCTGGACATACAAACTCATGAGTTATATTTAATAAACAACCATTTAGTTTTACCATCAGGCACATTTTTGCTACATCTTGAGACAATTATGTATAACGTCAAGGTGTTACCACTGTCATAACTAACCCTTTTATCTCAGAAATGTTAACATTATCTTAATGTTGTCAATACATTATTATTGTTTTAATAATGATCAGTATATTAATAAACAAGATTTTATTCCATATATTTTCATACAGCTTTTATTGGTCCACACATGATGAAATGCTCACCAAACAAAAAGAACTTCAAATAATCAACAATTCAGTTCCATTTTTTCTACATTTTGAGGCAGTTACATTTAATGTCAAAGTGCCATCACTGTCATGACCCATTTATCTCAGAAATGGCAAGATTACACAAAAAGTGTAAAATTATCTTAATGTTGTCAATATAAGAATGAATATAAGACTATTATAATGTTATAATGGTCAATATATTAACATAAGAAAATTTCATTTTATGTAAATTTGGACCGCTTTTATTGGTCCACACATGATGAAATGTTCACACAATATAAAGGGCAGGTGTTTTTAAATAGTGTTAAAAACATAGAGTTATGATTTTTTTTATTAAATAGTGTTAAAAACGTAGAGTTAAATAGAAGAATTGCATTTATAGGTAAGGTCCAGTCTACTCACTGGAGCACTTAAAACCTGAGCTGTTTTTGCTAAACCTTTGGGTCCCAGAGCCAACAGCGGGGTCTTTATTGGTCAAAATAAATTAAGAGAGCCAGAGATTTGCTTAAAATGCTTCTATTTATCAAAATCAATTTATCTTGCTCTCTTCTTGCACGTAAAAGAATATGGGTGAGGTGGGCTTTCTCTTAGGGGCCCCAGGATGTTCAGAAATGGACCTGTTTGAGTAGATTAAAACTGACGTGTGAGGCGGGAGAGTGTAATTGAGAGCAGCGGTTCTGTCGCTGGCCCGTACCATTATGAGCTACATTCACCTTCGTCAGCCTCGGGCCGACCTGGTGCAGGGCAGCAACTCCAGTGTAAACTGTCAGCAGAACGTAATGATGGGGAGTGAACTTTCACCTTCGGGTCAGGGGGTCATGTGACTTCAGCTTAGGAGTAGACGCTCTTCCTGCTTTCCATGAATGCTCATTATTTGAGGAATCTCATTCACTCCATTTTTAATATGAGCTAAAACAGCGGGGCTGGCCTTGGATTTGTTGTGTTTTTGTTCATTTTTTAATGAATAACAGTGAAATACAGAGCCATAAACCACATACGCAAGATTGCTTAAGAGCTCAACATGGATCAAGACATGTGTGATTATTTACAAATGCAATTAGAAATGGCTCATGTCTTAGAAAAACTCAATTTCCTTCCTTTACTTCAAGTTTCACTGAGCAAAGTTATCTTTTGAATGTCTTTTCATACATTCAAAAGATGTCTCCTTAGGAGCCAGAATGAAAGTTTTTATAGCGTCTTTTTCAGAAGCAACATTGGCAAACCATCAGGTACAGATTGTCCAGATATCTGGACAGTACACAATCACAGCAATAGAACATTATGCTACAACAGGCAGCTGAACCTCAACAGACTTTTACAACTTTTGCCAAATGTCCTGCACCTGTCTTGCACATTCACAGATACCCAAAGAAATCTGCTACCCAGACGTTCAGATATTGAACTGAATATGCAGGTCCAAGAAGGGACACAATCAGATGTCCAGACACCAGACCTGATTTGCATGTGGTGCAGACATACAGACGTGGTCCTGAACCAACCGATATAATCCGCACATCTGCCAGACATCTCACCTTTGCTGGACTATTAAAGTTTTATTCGCTCCCTAGTCCATTTAATCCATATATGGAAGCTACATAAACAGTCAGTTTGGATATTTCTTGTTGTTTTTGTGATGCATCTATTCAGGCTATAAGAGCTTACTGCACCCATTCCTGTTAAAGTTATAAGGAGTGTGTCAGCTTGGTGTGCTTTTTGAATGAGAAACAATACAGGGCAGGTGATCAGAAGGCAGATCATCTGCGTATATCATTCTTGGTACATAAATCCGCACAAATAACAAATGTGGACTGAATTAAAAAAATAATAAAATACAAGGAAAAGGAAATATATGGACTCTTTAAATTTATGCTGCTTGTTAACTTAATTGGCCTCATTGCTCAAGCACAAAATTACAGAAGTAAATTTCAGGAGCCAGTCACTTCTTGGCTAATCCTGCACATTTTGAGGTAAGGACTTGTAGTCTGACATGGCCGTCTCCATGTGCTGGCCTGGAGGTGGAAGTGAGAAAAGAGGGTCAAGAGCTACAGCACCTAGGATGAGGAAACATTATGAGGAAACATTCCCAGGATTCCTACAAGGTTTCGCCACTCCTAGTAGCTCCTTTCATTTGCCATAGCGTCCGAATTCTCCGCCCCTCGGAAAAAGACAGCGTGTTCCAGCAAGCAGGAGAGAGAACATCAACAAAGACCTGGGGGACCAAGATTACAGAGTCAATTTCCACGAGCCCCAGTAAAAGTCTCTGTAAACAAAATCACAAACGCTGTTGTGAGGATGCCACGGCTTTTATTGAGCCGTGATATTATATCATTAGAGTGTCTCGGGGTACATTTGCGAATCCGTTTTATTCGACTGACCTATCATTAAACAGAGCCAGTCTGCTCTCTTATCAGGCTCGTTTGACAGTCTAGAATTTGACATCAATTTACTGAATTCCCAGCCATTATGAAATTACAACTTTGCATGGAAAACATTCGGGCCAGGGCCAGCGCTGGAGCGAAAGAGCTGGTGGGAAAGTTAAAGGTTGTTTCACAGAATAAGAGCCAAGCAGCAAAGCTTTGACAGACGCCGTCCATTCCATAGCTTTCTCCATATGAGCTCTAGCGAGAATTTCTCCCGTTTCTCAATATTTGTCTTGTAAAGAGCAGAATGCAGTTGTAGTGCATTTCTGGAGTTGAGCGCCAACTGTGACCCACCGTTCACTACTTTTGGCCCAGAGGCTGCAGAAGAAACACGTTGTTTAACAAGGAGAGAAAACAAGGGTACGTTTGTTCACAAGGAAAAGAAAAAAAACACTTTTTGGGAGTTTTGAAAGAAACAAAAAAAAGTGCAGCGTTTGACAAAAATATCACTGGACTGCTGTGAAGTTCATTAGATGCACGCAGACTGGAGGAGAAGGCTGAAGCTGTATTTTATGAGAGTTTGGAAACTATTAGTAGTTTCTTCAAAAATTAGATGACTTTATCACTTCATCACTTTATGTCTTTATAGTTACTGTGTTATACTGTGTTTATACCAGATTTTTGCTTCAATAGTGCAGTCAAAGTAATGGGCTGTCTACTCAGACAAGGGAGGCAACACACACAGACACATACACACACACACACACACCTATTGATGGACAGTTAAGTGAAAGTAGAAAATGGTTTAATTCCTGCCTAAATTGTGCTCTTTCACTTCCGTACAAAATCAGACGCCCCAAGCGGTACAAGTGAACCTGTGGTAGAGTGGCACAAGAGGTCAAATATGCCATGCCTGAAAACTCTGTCTCTCTCTCTCTCTCTCTCTTACACACACACACACACACACACCCTTTAAATCTTTACCACTACCTCTGAAATAACAGAAGCAAATTAATCATTGTCATTTTTGTTATTACTTTGCATGCATATTTGTGTGTGTGTATGTGTGTGTGTGTGTGTGTGTGTGTGTGTGTGTGTGTGTGTGTGTGTGTGTGTGAATGTAAATTTGGAAGAGGAGAGGTCTAGAATGCCAGTGCCATTCAACAAAAGGGATCCCAGCAGGAAAGTAGAGAGAACAGACCATTTCTGAATGGCCTTCCTGCCCCTTCCTGTCCCAGACTGATCACCCCGCAGGATCGACATGTCTACACACTTCACGTCACATCCACCATGGAGGTGTGTTCTACTTACACAGCATGTCTCACGTGCCATGAACCATGTACCTGATCCCCTGTGTAAATCTCACAGTAATCCCATTCAATCACAATCCTTTAGAAAACAATAGTATTTATACAGTAGTCCTGCTGCGCAAATATTTCTCCCAAGCAAAGTAACCCAGTACATGTTCTCTGTTTCCTTCCATGTGTTTTAGTGGAAATTTTAATGAAGTCACACAATGTGCTCAGCCAAGTTTACCTGCAACTGAACTAAAGACTGAAATCTCAATACAAACATTTCTTTTGTATTTCGACTCTCAAAACTGCCTATGGTTCCTGATAGACTTAAATGTGTGTAAATGAGTCGTGTGAGTAAGAGTGTCTCCCGATTCCACTTCTACCCACCAGCTAGGACACCCCAAATTCACATGATACCACCATTGAAGGGGAGCCGGGTGCTTCCTCTGAGTCTATATGTCTCAGATTTTTCAAACTGTAAAGTCATAAGCTAACAGACACCTGTGTTGCACTGAGCACTCACACATTCAAACTAGAGCATCAAATCAAGTTTCAAGATGCAATATTCTTTATTTGTCACATACACAGTTCTGAAAGTAGAGCGTGTAATTAAATTAAAGTGAAAGTTTAAACCTCTCTCTCTCTCTCTCTCTCTATATATATATATATACTACATATATTACATATATTAACACATAAAAGTACAAAGAAGACCCCGAGTGTGTAAAATTGCGACCGTCCCTGGGTGGGCTCGAACCACCAACCTTTCGGTTAACAGCCGAACGCGCTAACCGATTGCGCCACAGAGACTCT
>JBBJLS010000128.1:1772523-1793633 GCA_037577275.1 Bryconaethiops microstoma
CCCCCCACCACCACCACCACCACCATACCCCACCCACCCCCCTTCCAGAGGTTCCTTCTGTTGACAGCAACCATTGCTTCAGTCAAACTAATAACCATCTGTTTGCTTTGACTGTGCGTTATCTTGGTGGTCAACACACTGGATGCCTTTGGATGACTTCTGTCACTCAAAACTGTGAATAAGGCGTCAGGCCCATGTGTTCAGTTATCTTTCTCTTGTAGTCCAAAATGGCCTTTTTCTCCATGCTATGTTAGTGTCATTATTGTGAATGTGACTGGAAAGAAAAGTCTTGTTACTTTGACGCGATATGACATCATTTAAAGCCAGTTAAGAGGTCATTTTAAAATGACCCACTTCATGCCATATGTATAATCACAAAAAAATCATGATACATCCCAGGACTGGGCATTGACCTGCGTGGTGTTCTTAAACAGGACCTAGCTAATACAAGAATATAGTGGAATTATTACGTATGTCTCCTAGATGAAGCCTAGTCTTGGACTGATGGCAAATCACCTTTGGAAATTATTTTTAGACTGGGTTTAGGCTTAATCTAGGTCTGGGAAACTGACCTGTTTTAAACAGACCTAAACATGAAATAATGTATTGTCAATTTGTTCATCAAATGCAATACCTAATACTATGTAATGTGTTGGTAATGAGTCAGTACTGAACTTGTGTTGGTAACGTGTTGGTAATGAGTCATTACTGTACAACATGGACAATTTAACCAGTCTATTAAGTTAAATGTATTAATCCTGCATGCTTCAGTACCTGTGTGTAAGTATTGTCTTTTTATGCACCTCCTAGGTTAATTGTACTACTTGTATCACAGTTAGTTATGGAATTGAATGGTGACTTGATTGGCGATTCACATTTACTGGAAAGGCACCTGCATTGCACCATCAGCTCGTGTCAAGAACTGCAGGTTAGAACGTGTTGTAGACATTCATGCTTTTGTGGCTGACCCATCCATCCGCCGAGTTCCAGTGTCCTTGTGTATCTTCTGCAGTTCTGTAGCCCTTATTAATCCCCGCAGTGAGATAAAGGCAATCTCATCTTGTCCTACATACAGTTAACCTTGCTTTTCCACAGCTCGGGAGGCCACTGCCAAATGCCTCCCAGTTTGATGGACTTTAATGGCATACCTTAATTACCTCAGCGTGCTCTCTCTATGCTAAATTTGTCCTCTAAATACAGTTCCTACATTTTCAGGGGAGAAACAAAACCCAAAATAGGTCCTAAGCCAACGTCTCCCAAGTGAGCAAGCATGTGAGGTGAAAGGTTGTGTCATTACGCTCATGTGCTGTTTAGCTTTGTTCCTCCCTAAATTCAGCCGGCTTTGCGAGTAGCAATCTGATATAAAAAGGCGTCAGAGTACTTTGTTTGACCAAATATGTCTTCAAGCATATTTAGGATATAAGCTCAGCGGAATATCTTAAGTATAGGGCCATTCTAAGCTTATTCCGAAGGGACAAATCCTCTCTCTCTCTCTCTCTCTCTCTCTCTCTCTCTCCCCCCCCCCTCTCTCTCTCGCTCTCTCTCTCTTTCTCTTTCCTTCAGCTGAGATCCAGCACTGTCTGGTGAATGCTGGTGACGTGGGCTGCGGCGTATTTGAGTGTTTCGAGAACAACTCTTGTGAAATCCGCGGACTGCAGGAGATCTGCATGACCTTCTTGCACAACGCTGGCAAGTTCGACTCCCAGGTACAGTACAGTAGGTGCCCCGCCAAAAAGACTCTTTCCCTCTCTCTTTCTTTCCTTCTTTTTCTGGCCCCCTCAGCGCCCCCCTGCTCTCCCACGGAGGTCGTGTCCCTTCGTGGCAGGCGGAGAATGACCCTGTGCCTGGCCAAAGCCAGCTGGCACTGCCTCGGGCCCGGCTAAGGTTTCACGAGGTGCAGGTGGATTTGGAGCGGAGAGTTTGCAGCCTGAAATGCAGTCTCAAGATGCTGTTAGCTCTGCGTCACTGTGGCCCATAACCCTTATGTTAAAACATAAATGAGCACGTACTTGCATTGCGGGCTCATGTTAAGCTCCCAGAGGCAAGGCACCCTCTGCATATACTGTTATTCAATTTTTAATCTTAAAACATTTTATTCATTAACTCCTACTCATTATTCTGTGACTACTGTGTATTATTCTTTAACTACTATGAAACTAATTTGTGTCCGAAAAAAGGTCCGTAAGCATTCAGTTGAAATATATGGGTCCACATACAGTGGGATCCAAAAGTCTGAGTCTACATTAAAAATCTGAGCTTTTTGTTATGTAAGCCTGGAAATAAATGACAAAATTGTAGAGTTTGTATTATTGTATTAAAGAACCGTTTTGTATTATTGTATTAAAGTGTGAAGAACCTTTTTTATTTTTCAAGAACCCACACATTGCAAAGGTTTTTATTCCCTTGGAAGTGCACGTGTGTAATGATCAACCTACATGTTTTGTTAATTTTATAGGTAGAAATAATCCTCTACAGACAATACATGTCTTCATAGTTTAATACACACTTACTGTTTCTTTGCTGAATTTAATAAATAAAACATGGCCTATGCAAAAATGCAGCCTATGCAAAAGTTATGATACTTTTTATAATCTATTTAAATTTTCCAATATGATTAAACTAGAAATTGCTATTTGTAAATCTGTTCTTTTACACTAAGTTGAGATTCTGTAAACAAAAAAGGTTCCTCACACTTTCACAAATCATTTACAAAGGTATTCTTTAAGAACCGTCCACCGTCTGGGGAAAAGAGAGTTGTTCTGTGATATCGGCCCATTATTTTTGAAGAAACCTCTTGCTTGTACTTTGTCTGTTACAGTGATGAGAAGATTGACAGAATTGAATCTTGTGTATTTGCAGGGCAAGTCCTTCATCAAAGATGCTCTGAAATGCATGGCCCACGGCCTGAGGCACAAATTCAGCTGCATCAGTCGAAAATGCCTGGCCATAAAGGATATGGTGTTCCAGCTGCAGCGCGAGTGCTACATGAAACACAACCTGTGTTCGGCGGCAAAGGACAACGTTAATGTCATCGTGGAGATGATCCACTTCCAAGACTTATTCCCTAAAGGGTGAGTGCGGCTTCACAGGCAGCTACAGGCAACTCTGTTGCGCAGCTTCCCGTATATTCCCATTTTTTCACACAGAGCACCATTTAATGCACCGGTCATTTACCTTTTGCAAACAAGCCACTTCTTCTACTACTGCTTTATGTGCGTTTGAGTTTGTATATATAAAACAATGGTAGCCACTGAGTGCTCAGACCTACCGTACACTGTATATTTGGGAATATTATTTCTCAATTAGCTAATGGGTACTTTTCCACCCAAAAGTACGTCTGCGGCTAAATAAAACCCCACAAAAGCATAATGTTCATATTTTGGTGCATTTGTTTTTTCTGCCTGATGTTTGCATATGGAATTGAATAATGGGCTAAGTGAGGGAACCATTAGGGCCCAGTCGTTAAATGGTTCTTTGTACATGTCTCATGAAAAGGTCCATGCTGTCACTTGGGTGGTGACATAACCTTCCACTGCGGCGGTACTGCAGCCGTCTTCTTTTTGCTGGATTGCGCAGCTGCAGAGGTCCAGCCTGCAGGGTGGCCTAAAGCAGAAACAAGTTCCTTCATGGCTGATGGAGCCTGAAGCTGCAGACCACCAGGGTTCCTCTTAATCATGGCCCATTTTGGCAAAATTCAGATTACAACCTTATTGCTCACCTCCTATTTACCATTTAGATCTTCCTATCTTGATGGTACACATTTGGGTTTGTAAGTGACCCCTATTTGTCATTAGTGTTAACTGCATCATTTAAGGATCTAGATGGACATGTTTTGTCTGTAGGCTGGCTGCTGCTGACATGAGTGGATGTATTTATCTTAAGCTAAGTATGAAACGCTCTTGCATCCAATTAATTTTTTAGTCAGATCTGATCTTTTTGCCTTGGAGGAGGTAGGCTATGTTCACACTGCATGAAATTTAAAAGTGCCTCAAATCCAGTCTGTCTTCATATTTGACAAGTGTAAGTCTCTTCACATTACACGCCTTATATTGGCCAGTTCCATTTTTGCCTTGGTAGAGGAATGTTTAATTCCCACTACAGAAAGTCCAAAAGTGGCCAAATCCCATTTGTTACAGATTAGTTTTTTGTTTTTTTAAAACGATCATATCAATAAAGGCTTGTGTTGCCATTTTGTTTCTTTTGTTGTTTTTCATGATATATGTGGTTAATTTGTGTGAAGTTATCAGTTATTTGCAGGTGAATGTCTGTTCAGGGTACAGATTTGTTCACACTAAACATAGACATGGATCTCTTAGGCTACAGATACATTAATTGATTTCAGAACTACATTTCAAAGTGGCCCAAATCTCCAGATACCAAATCTCCAGATACCAAATCTCCAGATGCAAGACTCTTCACATTACACGCCAGTATATTAGCCAGTTCCGTTTTTGCCTTGGTAGAGGAATGTTAAATTCCCACAACAGAAAGTCCAAAAGTGGCCAAATCCCATTTGTGACAGATTTGTTTTTTTAATTTCTTTTTGTTTGGCAGTGTAAGCAATCTGGTATCTGGAGATTTGGGCCACTTTCATATGTAGTTCTGAAATCAGTTAATGTATCTGTAGCCTAAGTGATCCATGTCTATGTTTAGTGTGAACAAATCTGTACCCTGAACGGACGTGCATCTGCAAATAATTGATAACTTCACACAAATTAACCACATATATCATGAAAAACAACAGAAGAAACAAACTGGCAGCACAAGCCTGTGTTGAAAAGATCATTAGTTCAAAACAGCTTTCAGCTGTTGATGATTAGGAGAGAATGTTAAAAAAACTCAAGGTTCTTTAATGCCTCTGCAGTGTTTACTAGCAGAAACCTAAGACGTTTGCTGCCATGCGGTGAACATGGGACGGTGATACGTGTACGCGCAGTGGAAAAAGACATGAATTCTGATATGGCCCTCATTAAGGTGGCATGGCTAGGAATCAGATATGTGTCTGATCTAGGGCCACATATGAACATTTCTCAGATCTGACACAAAAAGATCAGCTCTGAGAACATCAGATCTGTGTCACATTAAGGCAGAAAACTGGATTTGTGCCACGTAGCGTAGGTCTTGTTCAGACAGGCTTCTCAAATTAAGTTTTTCCAGCACAACTTAATTGAGCCAGATTTTCTGCTGTCTGAACCACAAAAAGCCACACAATCAGATTAAAATCACATCTATATAAATCTGATTTAAATCAGGTCTCTGGTCATGAGACTCCAGAGTTTGACCTGTCAGATTGGATTTCATGTGGTTTTATTGTCTGTGTGAGGTGCCGGTTCTTGACACTCTGACCATGTGACAAGACAATCACTGCTACATATCACACATTATAGCTAGTTCTAGTTGCTGCACAATCTTTCTGCTAGTTCTAGTAATTAAGTAACTGTACGCATCCAAATCTAAGCCCATAAATGCACTTGATGTTTTTCTTGCCCCTCTCTAGTCAGCCAGTGTGGAAACATGAGCAAATGCGGCCTAAAATCTGACCACACAAATTTGATCGGGTCACTTTTAACGAAAAATATATAAACACTAAAAATCAGATTTAAGAAACAAATCTGTTTAACTAGATCACATTTAGGGAGGTGGTGTAGCTTAAGTGAAAACTGAACAGATTTGTGATGTTGATCGATTACAAATCTGTGATGGTCTGTAGTTCTCCTAGTTTGACAGTAAGAATTCCAAAGTAAATTCTGTAATTGGCTGAACCCAGAACTTCCTCTGTAATATGAATCCTGTTTAAATCACAGTACACAGTAATGTAATAACAAAATGTGATCAGAGATCACTGTCATGTGGTGTGGTGTCACTGATATAGGGTTACATAGGTGGCATAAATCTCATCTGGAATAACTGGACTACTATGAGTCCAAGCTCTTAAAAATTACAGATAGATTTTTTCCCTTGCTTTAGTGTGCCTTGTGCCCATGTGACTCCCTCTCTTTTCCTTTTGCTCTCAGGCCATATGTGGAGCTGGTGAACATCCTGCTGGGCTGCGGAGAAGAAGTGAAGGAGGCCATTGGCCGAAGTGTGCGTGCGCAGTGTGAGCAGCACTGGGGCGCTCTCTGTGACAGTCTGAGTTTTTGCTCCTCAGCGCCTCCGGCAGGCGTCCCCGAGCGCCGCCCGGCCAGCCCCTTGCACCCTGAACATGATCACCCCAAAGCCTCACGCCAAGGCGAGAAAGAAAAGCCCGGAAAAGGGGGCTCTGGGACTCACTCCAAGGGCCGTGGCCAGGGCTCCCGGCGGGCCAGCCTGGATGCCCCCATGACTGAACAGGAGGACCCTGAGACCACTGACATCCGGAGGTGAAGGGACAGGACGCTACTGTCCTGCTTGTGATGCATTACTCTAGTCGCCTCCCCAGCATAGACTGAGCAACAGAAAAAAGGGAACACTGAAAAAAATAGTGCTTTGAATTTATTCGATTCAAATCCGTTGGTTCCACATATATAGAACATATCACCGCTGTCATATAAAACCTCTCCAAGATTGACAGCGTAATGGGCAGTTCATAAAAAATGGTCCGAAGTCTCCTTACAGTAAAATGTCCTTCTCCTGTGAAATTAGCCTTTCAGTGATTTTGGTTTCATTATGACAGCAACAACAAATGACATCAGCACGATTATTGTCTTTCACTTTCCTGACTTTTGCCAGTGAATGTGTTCAAGTAATGCATTTTTCAATCAGGTAAACTCAACACACTGTTTTTTCGGTGCTGTCCTCACCCAGTGAAGCTCTCCTCCTCTCCTTTCTCCTCTATCAGTCATTCCAGCACTACCAGACTGTACATTTATTTTTTGCAGGGTATTTGTGATGTAGCTCATTTTGATACGGCAGAACATGTAGTTCGTTTAGTTCTTTCGTTCGTCCTCACAGCAGTGGTTATGGTTCAGCTCTAACATAGCATCTCTCAAATCATACCCTCTGTAAGATTTGAACTCTTGTTATTTATTTTATTCTTTATGCAATGTTTGAATATAAAAAATGTACATATAAATCCATGTATATCTATATTTATATAAACATGTATAAATATAGTCCTCGTATGCAGTACGCATATACTATATGTAATATAGTATATATACTAAATATAGAATGCTTGTTGTATCACTCACATTATTGCACCTACTACAATTGAACTGTAGATATGTAACATATTTTTTTTGTTGTTGTTGTTGGTTTCAAAGTTGGAAATGCGTGTATTGTAATTTTAAATACCTGTTGAATAAATATAAACTGTACAGTAATGTGCAGATCTGGCACATCAGATGGGGAAGGGGTTATCAATAGCAGTGTAGACTCCAGCCCATGGCGGATGATTTTTCTAGACACTCAGAATGTCAGATTTATGTTAGAAATTGTAATGCACACCAGTTAGATAGTTTACAGATGTATTTATAATCATACACCTAACATGATGCAATCACAGTCACTCTCAAGTCCCAGAAAGATGAAATGTGCACGATTATATCACTAATGTGCCACTTATGCACAGCTCGGGACTTCGCCCTAAACACATTAGTCTGACAGGGGAACGCAGCAGCTCGTGGAGTGTGTCATGGAAAGCCGGGCTGCTTGTGTTTCAGCCAGCTCTTCAGACATCCCCGCTGGTTCCAAGTTAAAAAATAGCAATTCTCTCTCTCTCTCTCTCTCTCTCTCTCTCTCTCTCTCTCTTTAAACCACTGAAAAGAGGCGGCGGTTGGAGCCATAGTAAACTGGCCTTAGAGCCAGGAATTGGGTTAAATCTACAAAAGCAGAAAACACTTCTACTGGTACTGATACCTTGTCTAGAGAAGGCTTTCATTAGGAGGTTTAAAGGAACAAACAGAGCGGTTTCGAGAATACGTTGTACCTTGTTTAACAGCACAGTCCTAGGCCATTGCCATATGCTACATGACATACAGGCAAAAACATTGCCATGATAGAGTCTGCATCTATAAACCCCTTCTGTTTGGCTCTGTGATCAGGTTTTGTCCAAGGTTTTGTTTATGTAACATGTAGCCAGTACTTTTGGGTTACTCTAAATGGATTGTTTAAAAAGACACTTAACACTGTTCTCCTCAACACCTTTTTATAATAATTTCTTCATTTTCTTTCTCTCTACATGAATGAAAGAACATCAAGGGAAATATAGTAAGATTAAGGCATCTGTGGACTTTTTTGGTAGACTTTTATTATAACTGAAACTTGGCAGGCAATATTTTACATGCATATATATACCCTGCCACGATCATACCCGTCTTATTTACTGACCATGCTCAACACTGATAGAATCAGTACGGTCTGAAAAGAAGTATGAATTGTTGTCAGATGAATAAATTAAGTCTTCTACCATGTCTTTGAAAGTGTTTTTTTTTTCTGTGTTTGCTGAGCGAGGAATAGTCCACATGTTATCCACCCAGCAAACGCCGCAGCATCTTGATTTACACAGCAGAGGTGATTATTCCACACCAGCGAGTACACAGACATTAATCATGCTACAGTGGGGTCCAAGCAGCTGCGGATTCTAAGAATCTGTTCTCCCTAACGGGAAAAAGAGCGAGTCTTAATGTCGCTCAGAATCAGCAGGAGCCAGCAGGCGATGATCAGAACCTCTAAACTGACACATAAAGCTCTCAGGGTGTGTGTGGCATGGCCTCGGTGCCAGGCTCTGCTATGGCAGCAGCAAAAGCAGACTGCTGTAGTTCTCCAGCCTCATAAGCCAGATTTCTGACCAGAAAGTGTGGTGGATTCTGTCACTCAGCATGTCATACTTTGACAGGAAGGGGCTATTTCACAGATACGTAAAACTCAAAACAAAGCACAACAAAGAACCAGTTTATAAGGGACCATCCCTTCATTTCATTATACGAAAAACATGACTGTTTTTTTGTGCACATGCAAAAGACCATCTTGCGGTTTGGTGTATTTGGGAGTGCTAATGTTCATTAAGCATGTTTTACTTCTGAATTTAGCAAAAGTGCACAAGCAGGACCAAACACATTTTACACGTTAGGTGTGTGGATTTGTGTCTTGTCCTTATAAGATTCTGAAAACTGTGGCTATCTAAGTGAACGATATATATCGTCTGAGGCTAAGACGAGAAATCCCCAGGCCTGGCCGAGCAACAAGGCGCTCCCTCTCTCCCTCTCGCCATAAACAAGCTCCCCTACGCTTTGGCTAGGGCCCTGCTGTCACAGTGCTGGATATCTATAAACAGGCTTTACAAGGCCCCGGTGGGCACAGCTTCGCTACAGGCCAGCTGCTCCTCCAGCCAGGGGCGCTGCACCTGAAATATGACGGCCCAGCACCGCAACAAAGTGGCCTTTCTGAATGCTGCTGAATTTACTGGGCTGGAGGTGTGGGTGATCTGGTCAGGGCAGTCAAAAGACGCACAGTCAGGCTTCCAGTAGGCCTGGGAGCCCATTCTCTGTGGAGAGCGGAGCAGGTCAGGGTAAACACGCTTACATCACATTACAGCCACACCACAGGCTTTTATTACCAGGACGTCATACTGAAGACTCTGTCCAGTTTCTTAGATGAAGCAGTTGCTTAGAGGTAGGACCTTCTATATCACACTCTACCAACCAGTGTCAGAAGCTGGCACCATATTTCAAGTGAGGCTTTTCCAATCTGTTTGGAGTTTTTGTATGCTTTCTCAGTGTCAGGATGTGCCATGATGTGATGCAGTGAACTTTTTAAATTCACGTAACCAAGAGTGACCAGTGTCTGACCAGCTTAAACAAAGAATCACTACTGTAAAGATATTAAAGAATAAGGATACTGGCTGAGCTGCAAATTATTTGTGATTAATTGTTCATTAACATAAAAGAACAGGTGTGTTCAATCTTTGTCTCAAGGAGCCAAAATGTCATGTTTGCCGTGGGCATAAAGCCAGAAAGACAAAACAGCTTGCTACCCGCTTAAAAAAGTGAGTCTTCGAGAGTATTTTAGTGCAGGATATGGTTACCTATAGAACCATAACTAGTCAAAAACCACTCAAAAGCTTAAAAGGTTCTTTGCCTGGTTACAGGTTTCTTTTCTAAAATGTGGTACTTCTTCTATAGGGTCTTATAAAAAAAAAACCCTTCTAAAAATAGTTGTATATAGAACCAAACGGGGTTCAGCTGTCATCATAATTCTAATCTTTAGTACTATATAGAACCCTATGCTAAGAATACAGTGTCTTACATTTTTGCACACTGTCAGTTTATGTGGAAACAGTTGGAGGCTGTGTGTTTTCATAATTTCGACAAATGTAGTACACTTTAAATACTTTGACAGCTCCCTTCACATGAAAAATGTTCTGTCCAAAAAAAAGATTTTGTTACAGGGGCCCTAAATTTATGATGTGTACATGGTTTTATGTCTCAAAAAAGCCATACTTAATTTTCACTGGACCATTTTCCAACCTCTCTATATCCATTGGACTTAAAATAGCTACTGTGCCTTTAAGATTGATATGTGTAAGTGACCTCCATTCTGATTGGCTGCCCTGAACTGTAACTTCATTGTGGATAAAGTGCTGAAGTCTAAAAAAGTTATATAAATTAGTTGGATTTTGTGATCACCAATACAATATTTACATACTCTACTAAACTTCATTACTTAAAATACTACTACTACTACTACTACTACTACTACTAATAATAATAATAATAATAATAATAATAATAATGATAATAATAATAATAATAATAAGAAGAAGAAGAAGAAGAAGAAGAAGAAGAAAGAAGAAGAAGAAGAAGAAGAATAAGAAGAAGAAGAAGAAGAAGAATGAATAGTAAAAAATGTCTAAAATAATGAGGCCTAACAGGCATGAGACTTTAAAAAAACACGCCTTGAGCTCGGACGGTCCGGTTCTCTTGGTTCCGATGTGAGCTCAAGAGAATCGCTCCTCTCAAGTGAAGGGATTAAGACCAAACGCCTCGTTCGAAATGAGAACGAGAGAGAGAGAGAGAGAGAGAGAGAGAGAGAGAGAGAGAGTAACAGAGAAAAAGAGAGAGAGAGCTCGCGGCACCAGTTGCTCTGTGGAAACGGCGTTAATGAATGAGGGCTTATAGCGAGGAGCTCGCGCTGCCATATGCACGCTGAACCGGGCAGGGGGCTCCGCTCCATCTGTCAGGCTGGAGAGCGAGAGAGAGAGAGAGTTTGGGTGCTGCACTGGCGGTGCTCGCGTATCCGCCACGTAAATCCGCCACGCAGCCACGAGAAAAAATAATAATAAAAATAACAGATGCAAAAATGAAACTTTCCGCGCGCGCTTTGGGTTTTTAATTGATTGCACATTGGGATTAAAAGGCGTCCCAGCCTGGGACTGGCAGCTGGCTGGGGTGTGTTTTTTTTCCAAAGCTGTCCTATATGGGACAGGAGAAGCTCACTGTAAATAAAAGTAAATGCCACGCGCGTTACAGCAATAATAATAATTCTGCAGCACCTGGGTTGCTCCTTATTTCACATTAACCCAATCGCTGCCTGAGCTCCTGCTCTCTGTCTGAACAGACAAAGGCAATGAAAAATATATGAATAATTTCACTCTACAAAATCCTATAACAGTTTAAAAAACGGCTTAAAATAACTCTTTAAAAGTGCTTTCAATTTGAATGGTCTAATATCAAACTACACAAAAAGTTGAAAACAGCCAGTCTTTAAAGCCTCCAGAGTTAAGCTGGAATTTGTGAGGGAAAAAAGCTGAATTATATAAAAATGTATATTATAATCTCTATTAAATGTGGATTAATAAGAAGTGAGTTTTACTGTAAGGTTAATTATACATTGCATACGAAATGTGTAGTTGTAGGTTATACTTTCCGCGTAATATTTCGTTTTATCAGTTGTTATTATTATTAAAAGCACAATTATTATTAGTAGTATTAATATTAGTAGTAGTGTTGTTTTTGCTGATTTTATTTTTTGAGAGTTCATTCATAAACTTTCGTTTTTCTTCATAGTAGTCTCGAAAAGGTTTGCCATGTTTATAAAATCTGATCTGACCTGAAACAAAACAACAAAAGAGCTAATCAGACTCCACGTGACGCGTACAATTAAATTCTAAAATGTTTAAAACAACGTTCTGCTTTTGGCTGCAGTCTCAGTGGGCTACAACAAGAGAAAACGAAAAATAGGTTGGAAATGAATGGTGATGATGACAAATAAAAAGAGTTTTAGATAAAAACATTATTTTTGTTAAAATGGGCCTATGGTGAAGGTGAAGTTGATAATGGTGGTGATAACGATGGTGCAGATGGTAATGTTGATAGTAGTGATGTTGTTGATAGAGGTGATGATGATGATGATGATAATGATAGTGAAGGTGATGCTCATAGTAATAGTGATGGAGACAATGATGGTAGTGGTGGTGGTGGTTATCATGTAGATAATGAATGTAATGCTGCTGGTGGTGGTGATGAGGATGGTGATGAAGATGATGCTATTGGTAGTAAAGATGCTGCTGATGATGATGATGGTGGTGATTATAATGTAAATAATCAATCTAATACTCTTGGCAGTGGTGAAGGTAATGGTGAAGCTGATGCCGGTGGTAGTGTTGATTGTGATGGTAATAAAAATAATGCTGTTGATGTGGTGATGATGGTTATAATGAAGATTCTGTGGGTAGTGGTGATGGTGATGTAGTAGTGGTGTTGATGATTATGACGACGATGTTGATGAAGATGATGCTGTTGATAGGGATGGGGATGGTGATAAATAAAGATGTTTTTGGTTGTGGTGATGGTGATGCAGTAGTGGTGTTGATGATCATGAGGATGGTGATAATAATTATGGTAGTTATGGTAATAAAGATGTTGCTGTTGGTAGTGGTGATGTTGATAATGAAGATGTAGTGGTGATGGTAATGATGGTACTGGGGATGGTGATGGTGATAGTGAAGGTGATGCTTATGGTAGTGGTGATGGCAATGATGGTAGTTGTGGTGATGGTGGTTATAATGGTGATAATGAAGATTATGCAGTTGCTAGTGATGATGATGAAGATGAAGATAATTCTGTTGGTAGTGGTAAGGGTGATGCAGTAGTGGTGATGATGGTGATGAAGATTATACTCATAGCAGTGGTTATGGTGTTGATGGTAGTGGTGGTGGTAGTGGTGATAAAGATAATGCTGTTGGTAGTGGTGATGGTGGTGCTTATAATGGACATAATGAAGATGATACTGTTGGTAGTGGAGATGGTGATAGCAGTAGTGATGGTGATAATGATAATGCTTTTGCTAGTGGTGATGATATTAATGATAAAGATAATGCTGTTGGTAGTGGTGATGGTGATGATAATGCTGTAGTGGTGATGCTGAAGATTATGAAAATGATAGAAATGATCCTCTTGGTTTTGGTGATGGTGATGTAGTACTGGTAAAGCTGGTTATGAGGATTATGCTCTTGGTAGTGGTGATAGTGACAATGATGGTAGTGATGGAAGTGAAGATGGTGGTGATGGTGATGATAAAGGTGATGCTGTGTAATAGTGATGATAACAGTGGTAGTGGTGATGATGTTGATACAATGATGCTCTTGGTAGTGGTGATGGTGAAGTAGTGGTGGTGGTGATGTCGGTGATGATGATGAGGATGATGACCATGATTGTAGTGGTGATGGTTGTGGTGGTGGTAGTGGTAGTGGTGACAAAGATAATGCTGCTGATAGTGGTGATGGTAGTGCTTATACTGGACACAATGAAGATAATACTGTTGCTTGTGGTGATGGTGTGATGGTAGTGATGGTGATGATAATGATAATGCTGTTGGTAGTGGTGATGATATTGATGATAAAGATACAGCTGTTGGTAGTGGTGATGCTGAAGATGATGAAAATAATAGAGATGATCCTGTTGGTAGGGGTGATGGTGATGTAATAGCAGTGATGCTGGTGATTATACTCTTGGTAGTGGTGATAGTGACAATGATGATAGTGAAGGTGGTTAAGATAGTGGTGGCGGTGATTATAAAGATGATGCTGTGTAATAGTGATGATAATGCTAGGTAGTAGTGATTATAGTGATACAATAATTATCTTGGTAGTGATGATGGTGATGTAGTAGTTGTGGTGATGTTGGTGATGATTAGGATCTTGGTAGTGGTGAAAGTGATGATGATGGCAGTGGTGGTGGTAATGGTATAGGTAACAAAGATAATGATGATTCTGTCAGTAGTGGTGATAGAAGATGTAATACTGACAATGATGTTGATGGTGAAGAATATAATGCTACTGAGAGTGGCAAAGGTAATGGTGATAGTGGTGATGATGGTGATAAAGATGATAAAGATGCTCTTGTTTGTGGTGATGGTGGCATTTTTGCTGTGGTGATGAAGTTGATAGTGGTTATCGTGACATTGATTTTAATGGGGGTGATGGTGGAGATAACCATGATGTTGGTAGTGGTGATGGTGATAATGATGGTGATGATGGTGGGTATATTGGTGATAATGAAGATGTTGCTGGAAATGGTGGTGATGATAGAGCTGATACCGTTGGTAGTGGTGACGGTGGTCCTAGTAGTGGTTGTGATGATGGTGATGATATAGATGATACTGCTTGTAGTGGTGATGGTGATCATTTCTGTTCGGAAATGATCCTGGACCTGTTTATGTTACTTATTATGAAGCAGGTGGTGACGATGACGACGTATTTTCAGCAAAAAAGGACCATGGGCCATGGATGATGATGATGATGATGATGATGATGATGATGATGATGATGATCTATTTTATGTGGAAATGCAGGCCTGAGCCTCGTGTCCGTTTACACAACACAACCGGACGAGTAAAATTAATTAAGCCTGCTGGAGCCAATATGGCACAGCTCAATATGGCCACTGCGTCCGTTATATAGCGCGAGGCCAAAATAACGGCTGTCCGCTTTCCAAAACACGGCGCTCGCTAAAGTATTTACTGCTGCAGAATAGCAATCACAACACAGAGGCAATCCTCATCAATGTGACCTACATTTACTCTGAGTCTCTCTCTCTCTCTCACACAGACACACACTGAGTTTTATATGCTAATAAACCTAGAGGGGGGAGGGGCGAAGCGTCAGTGACAGACAGCGCGTTGGTGCATTTAAAGATTGGAGCAAAATTAATTTCTCCCAGCACGAGGTGCTGAAGGTCCAGCTCTGCAACAGGTGGCGTGGAGGAAACTTTATTATTATTATTATTATTATTATTATTATTATTATTATTATTATTATTATTATTATTATTATAGCTGTTGTTGTTCTTCTTTTTAGTATTATTATTATTGCTGCCGTTTTTGTTCTTCTTTTTCTTCTTCGTATTATTGTTATTATTATTACTATTAATATTATTATTATTATTATTATTACTATTATCATTGTTGTTGTTGTCTTCTTCTTCGAATTTCCCACTTGTGGGACTAATAAAGGTTTATCTTATCTTATCTTATCTTAATATTACTATTACTGTTCTTGTTTTTCTTGTTATTCTTCTTCTTATTATTATTTTTATTAGGACTAAATAAGCTAAAAACATACTTTAAAATGTTTGTAAATAAAAATCTACATTTCCAATCTCTGGAAGTCTGGGAGTCTGATCATTCTACTGTCCGGCCAGTGTCCTTTTAATCCGAGCATCAATTAGACAGGTCTCGTAATCAATACACGGTCAGTAGAGGCACTGTAGGCTAATGAAGTGCACGCACAGCCCTCGTCTGGAAACACCCCCGCCACATCTTCGCTCCACCACCCCTCCACTCTTCTATCCTCCACCCCTACCCTCTACCCTCCCTCCGAACTCCAGGCTTCAGAGAACACAATGAACGTCAACAGCCTATTGTAAAGCGCTCTAAACGGAGTCAACAGCGTCTATTAAACCGTGCTTAGTCCTCCTTTACCTCGCTGAAGTGCAATTAAGAAATTCACTGAAAGTCGGACACGTGCCAGCTGCGCTGAAAAAAACAAGCAAAAAGAGAGAAGTGCTTAAACAAGGAGCGTTAATTAAAAAGACCAATCTGCCCAGCAAGTAGGACAATATAGGCTAACGGTAGAACAATTACACACACACACACACACATACACACACACACACAAACACACACACCTCGGCTCCATGCCTGCCAGAAGCTTAGAGTTGTTTTTCTTTTAGTTTTTTTTTAGGCCAGCTGGATTACACCATTACAAAATCAAGCAAATAAAAGTAAAGAAAAACGTAAAGAAAGAGAGCGAGAAAGAAAGGAAGAAATAAAGAAAGAAAGAATACCGTAAAACAGCTAAATGTAAAGAGCAAAGAAAGAAGATAGAGGGGAGGAACAAACGCAGAAAAAAAGAAATAAGGAAAGAAAGAAAGAAAGAAAAAGAAAAGCGAATAGTACTCTTAAAACGGCGAATTAAACAGAAAAACGAACCAGTTGTTACAATAATTTAGAAAATAAAGTAAAAGCATAGATTTAAAAAATGTGAATGTTGAGGATGTTTAGAAAGCATTAAAACAGTGTAAAACACTTCGTGTGTTATTTTTTAAATGTCAGACAAATTACAGGGGAACTATTAGAGTCGAGCATCTGTTTGGGTGTTTGGAGGTCATGCAGATCGATAGTCCTTAACTTCTGCCCTTTCATTCGCCCTTTAGTTCAGAATCAAAAGGCCCGTCACTAAGCCGGGTGAGCTCCCAAAAAAAACCCAAAAAATGATTCTGTATGTCCTCTATTTGGAGACAGACGGTCAAGTGCACCAACATCACCCCTTATATATTTTTGTTTCAACCGTCATATCTGTTTTATTTAAACACCCAAGAGCAGCAGTGATCCCATTGCCATAACGATCCCGTTCTCTTGTTTGGGCCATTTGTTGACAGCGGATCTACTACTTGAAGAACTTTCATATCAGACTTTCTTAAGTTTCTACTCATCATCTGTTTTGAAGGCCCTCATGTGATGCTCTGACTTCACCCCCTGCCAAAACTGAACAGCTGGTGGACTAGACTGGAAACAGTGGGATTACTGAAAAAACATTTTGGCCATTGAAGCGGATCAATAAACAATCCAATATGTTCAGAAGATACAGTAGAGTCCTCCATCTGAGAGAGACTGAAGAACTAATCATGGACTGCCAAAATAAAGCCATGGCAATATGTGCCTTTCAGTGGAAGCAACATTACGCTTCCGGTGATTCTATTATTAGCTCACTCTTCATCATTCATGGTAGAACCTTAGCATCAGAGGATGGCTCCTTATAGAAGTTTATCATATGAATTTGTAGGTATCGTAGCAATGCTCCATAAAACCACCACTTTTGGCCACTTAAAACACTCTTTCTTTCTTTTGAGAATATTCACGTCAATTGAAGTCCTATTAAAGTTTTTCCTCCAAGCTATACAATCAAGACAAGAACCATCAGAAATCTTTATTTGTGTGTATTATTGCACTATTTTGATAAATTTGGATTTGTAAAAATCCTACACTTTTAACAAAATGGGTTTTATATAAAACCAATGAAGATGAATAGCTTGTAATAATGGTGGAACTCTTTTTGGAACTGTATTAAATTTTAAAAAGATTCCTTCAAGAACCATGTTTTCCATTATAGATTCATAGAGAAGAAACAATTTGACATTCAAATGACTGAATATCACCAGTTCTCACATGTGCCTTTACTGAAGAACCCTTGAAAAACCATTTCAAGGGCACACTTTTACCTGAGGTGAGTTTTGGTTTTCCAAGAGCTCTTTATGGTCAATGGTTTCTTACAGTGTAATTATGTCAGCTGAGCTGCCTTGTAGGGAAGCATTTTGTCCATAGCTTCTTCATCACTGAGACTGAAGGTGAATGACACTTGAATAAATCTGCTGGAGAGCTCAGGAGAATTTGATTTCTGTGTGCATCCAGCTCATGCGATTTCTGTGTGCATCGCCCTCTCTACTTCATTATTATAAACTGCTGTAATCCTGGAATAGCGGTCTAATCGTATCCAGTAATCTGGATCAGGAGGATTAGTGAGGAGTCCTTTTTTTCCCGTCTTGGCTCGGCTGAGTGAACAAAGACCTTTTGTAATGAATAGGACAGCCCAAGACGTTACAATGAAGTGTCTGATTAAAATTAACCAAGTCAGTGAGTTTTTTTAAAGCCACAGTTTTCCTTTAGGATTTTTAAATCTGCTTTTCAAAACCATTGCTATTTTTGTATGAGCTTCATATGAATCACCAAGATAATTAAAACCAGTTCAGATGGCAATTATTTTTATATTATGGTTTATAATATACTAATTACGCAAACTACTTTAAAATCATAGTTGGTCGTTTCTAGATTAACTTGAATTACAACAGTTTTTCAAAATTTGTGTCTAATTCTGTGGCTGAGCTGTAAATAAAAGTCAATAAAGCCTGGATTGAAAATAGGCTCTTAGGATTTCTTTATGGTAGTGGTGACTGGAACCAGACATCTCCAACACAAATAAAGCCATTTTATTTACTATCAAGACCCAGTGAAGCTCCTTGTGTCCTCTGAGTGTTTAAATGGAATTTTGATTATGCTAAAATAGTGACAAATCTGAACTAAATCAGTGTTCTGTGGGGACTATATTGCCTCACAATGCCTTGCACACATCCCTCCACAATGAGAGGGTGTAAAAATGCATTTAAAGCTAAAAGCTGTAAGTAAACTATTGTAATACAATGTCTCAGGCATCAGACAGAGTATTTCTTTAAGAACTTTCTATGAAGTAGCTTAAAGAGGCATTAAACTCTTCGGACGTCTAGTTCCATTCACTCCCACTGTGAACAATTCTGACTTGGAAAGTTCATATTAAAACTGTTTCATACTGTGGTGGTTTTTAGTGTTTCTGTTTTTGGCATTTACAGTTTCCAGCAAATTACAGCCTATTACAGATAATGACATCACACCATTTTAGTTCAAGTGTAACTTTACTAGTATTAGCACTAAAGGGTTTGGGGGCACGTTATTGCTTGTAAACCTCCTGCAGTCAGACAAAAATCATTGCTGCAGTTATTGGCTCCATTTTGCGAGGTTCTACAGATTAACTTTCATTCTTATTGAAGGAGTTTTCACAGACAGGATTTCAGCAGGCAGACTGAAAGCTTCCACTAGACTTTCTGTCACTGTATGCATTTATCACACGCTGTCAGAGGAAAACCTCATATCTCCAAATTGGCAACTGTGAAGAGAACAACTCTCAAACCTTAAAATTAAATTAAATGTACAAAAAAGTAACTTTGTACAATTTTTGGATATCTATTACATTCCTCATTTAATGCTCACATAATGTCAAGGGTGGTGCAAAAATATTATTTTATGCCTGTCAAATTATCTTTTTTTTGGCATACTGAGTATATTTAAATGAAAGAAATGGGAACAAATGTTTTACAGGCACAGGCTGCAAAGTGCCTTATGAAACAAGGTGCCTGGATAAAGGAGTTCAGCACCACCAGTATACTGATCACCGCCTGATCATCTGGACTCATTTGCACCTGTTTCTTCACTGATTCAAGACTTCAGTTAGATGTTCTTTGTTCTGCTTGAATGATTCATACGTAGGTCACTGTGTCTTAATAAACAAAAACATTCCTCTGAAACTGGTCCGGTTCAGGGACTGGACTGAAAATGAGAGTCTTTGAAAGTCCTTCAGGGAGCTTGGCAGTCTGTTCCTCAAGACCACATTAAAAATGCAAGAAAGTCTGGATCTTTGGAAGCAAAATATAAGGATATGAAGGGTGTCATGTACTGTGCAATAGTCTTGAGGCACTCCTCATTACTTTATACTTTGCTTCCATAACACTGTATTACATACTAAGTATATAAAATGTTTATTTTTATTTGCTTTAAATGTAGCCATTTTGGACATTAGCATTATGTTCCTGTTGTGTTGGTTCAGCTCACTGACTGCTTTGCTGTCACACACATCTCTCACCATGGAACTTGAGGCAAAATGATCCAAAACAAAAAGAACAGAGCTTAACCTTCAGTTCCTGCTGGACGTGGCAGAAATTTCCACTGCGGTTCTATAGGGAACTTGGTACTGCAGTAGCTTTTGGACCTGATTCTGTTAGTCTGTAGGTAGTTTTGTTTTAGACTACTTTTACTCAGCTTTTTTGAAAGCCTCAACTACCGTGGTGTGGTTTAGGCTACTCTTCATACCCTGTACATTAATGACTGAATGAAAAGTCTGTATTACACCTTGTTCGAAAACCAGTCAAGCCTGAAACACTCTTTATACCTTCACTGTGACTGGGCGGTGCTAAACTGCTATATGCTGAGTTTGTGGATATGTGGGACTGTTTTGACATCACAAAAATAATTTTTTGCACATCATAGCCTATTGAGACTGAGACTCACTTAAAAAAAAATTAACAACAAGCAGATTTATGGTAATGCCAGTCCTGGAGGGGCAATTTTTTTCCCCGTCTGTCTTCTTCAGTTGTTGTCCAAGTTAAATAAAGATATTGGATGTGATGTGAAGGTTCCACTGCATTAAACACCACAACCACACTTCTGTGAACATAAACAGGCCTTTGGTTTCCATAACTGGACTATATGAATGGGAGAAATGTGTTTACACACAGCATCAAGCTCTAATTAAGAACAAACAAAAAGAGGAAAGTGTGGTTTAATGTAAAGGGATCTTTAATGATCAGCTGACGTGAAACACCCAGGTCTATTCTTTAGCTTTATTTACTTCATTGATCTCTCGGTGTGATCTTTAATCCACCTGTTTGACTTGTGCTTGACTTATCTGCAAGGTCAATGTAACAAAAACAACTGGTCACTAAAAAATAGCCTTCATGTTTTTTACTTGAGCACTGATGTACATCGCTCTGGATAAGAGCGTCAGCTAAATATCAGAAATGTAAATGTAAATTACTTAATTAAATTGAACTTAATTAAAACTGCCTGTTCTTTTGGCACTTTCTGAACATTAGCCAAAGTGCTAATGGCTTTGAAGTTGGTTGAATTGTGGAAGAAACAATTCCATCACTGTATCATGACGTGTGTGTGTGTGTGTGTGTGTGTGTGTGTGTGTGTTATTGGAAAGATTCAGTGGAACTTCAAATCTAAAATGCATGAATGTGTGTGTGTGTGTGTGTGTGTGTGTGTGT
>JBBJLS010000128.1:1797791-1816902 GCA_037577275.1 Bryconaethiops microstoma
AAGTGCATGAAGGGATGCTTGTGCTAACCCAACTGAGGGATGAAATGTGTTTATATATATATATATATATATATATATATATATATATATCCCAGAGGGAAATAACTCCTCTATCTTATGTGTGACCTGGTGGAGTGTCCCAGGGTGGAGCTACTAGCAGTGGGGTGTGTTATGCTTTCCACTGGAGTTCAGGCCCTATACATGTGACTGAAGTTTTCTCAATGTACAAACAGAAAAAAAAAGCAATCAGCTTTTACTGCATGACATGGCATTGCTTGTATTCACAGTGAGGAAAAACTGGATGAGTGGGTTTGTTTAATTACTCCCAAGTGTGTCTTAGGGTGGGGCATTTTGGAGTAGGATTGCACAAAATGTGAACAACCAAAGAGATTTTCTGTAATCCGCATCCCTAAATCTGATGCTCAACTCATCAGAAACATTTGCACTAACTTGTGAGTATTGGCCAGCTGATAGCCTAGTGGTTAGGGAGTTGGCCCGGTCACCAGAAGGTTGTGGGCAGAATACCAAGACTGCAAGTGACACCTCTGAGGTACCCGTGAGCAACGTACCATCCTCACACACTGCTCCCTGGGCTGCTTCACTTAGTGAATGGGTTAAATGCAGAAAAAGAATGTTGTGCTGTTCACACTGAGTGCTGTGGTGTGTTCACATATGACAGAATGGACACTTTACACTTTAAATTGTAAATTCATGTAAATATTTAAGATATTCTACTTTTCACTCAAATTGTTTTACTGATAATATAATTTAGCAGTTGGCGTAGTGTAGTTTTTAATGCTCATGTCCTGTACAGAGCGGAATGGCATTTGATTCCTCACCCGGGCAAGAACACCACAATACACCACTTGGGCAAAACTCTTAACACTACATTTGTGTTTGTAACATGATTAAATCATAAGATGCTCTGGATATAAGCTTCTGCAACGTGTGTTACAGTTCGAGGAGATCTGTAACATGTTTAGTGTCTTAACTATTGGTTCTGGTGAGGTAATCGCATTGGGATGCGTAGAATAGGGGATCATTTTCACCTTCGTTTTGGCAAATTATTAAATGTTTTACTACTTGTAGTCAACTGTGTTCACACATCAATATACTGTACTTCAAACATTAGTCAAGTAGAAAACCTCATTTGAGACATAGCAATAGCATGTAAACAAGCAATTTATATATTCCTTTTTTTGAGGGTGCATTGTTTTTGCACTGAGGCCCATGAAAAAGTAGCTACACACTGAAAGAATTTTATTTTTCTTCTCCATCTCATTGTCCTCCATTCCTCCTTTACAGACTGGCCTGTGTGCTCCAAACTGAAAAGCTGCACAAATCGATTTAGACATGTTGTTTATTTGCATGGGGTGCTTTACTTTGTCTGTCTGTTCTAGAAATCAAATGCAGCATCCTGGGTGGGGAAAAGAATCATGTTAGCATCACAGGGTACAGAAAACTGAAGACACAACAGGCACAAACCAACCAACCAAAAAAAAGTAGCACCGCTTCATTCTGTGCACTCTTCATAATAATTGTGACAAAAAAGTGTTGAAAAATCTGAAGAATCACTTTTGGTTCGCTAACAAACCTTTCACAAGGAGCCCTTGAAGAAACTTTGTAAATGTGTAAATGAGATGTGACAATATGAAGAACCTTTTTTTTAGCTTCATAGAGCCTCCATGTCATGCAATGGTTTTCTCCTGTAAAAAAAAGGGGTTTTGTGTGAACCTTTGGTGAGGGATTTTAAAATGGTTTAAATCATATCTGACAGATGAAAATATTGGTTTCATTGGGGAAATCATTTGTCAAAATAGTTCTTGTAGAGTTCAGCAAGGTTAGACTCTAGGCCATTTGCCTTTCTTCTTGAATGTTACCTCTGGTTACAGTCAGGAAAGAACGTGAAATACATTTTTATAGGTATGCTATTAAATTTTAAACTCTTCTGGACATCAAGACACTGCTGATAGAAGTTGTATGTCAAATTTCCAACAATGAAGTCAAGGCAAAAAAATGAAATACTGATTCTTGGTTTGAAACTTGAAATTTAGTCTGTAAAGCCCTTTGAGCTGCTACCTGTGTGAAAACTGCTCTGTAAATTACTTTCTTCTTATTTTTCTTGTTCCTCTTATTCAGAGCAGTTACAGCTCTGAAATTAATATCCAGATTGGTTCATGTAGCAAATCAGGCAAGCTTTCAATAGGACTTATTTTGAGAGATAGGCCATGCAATCCAAGAGTAGCTGTGCATATTCTGTGCGTCGGGATAAGCAGACAATGTTTATTTACATCCAATTTAAAGCTTCTAACCACCTAATAACCTTACCTTCCAGGACTCTAGCTATGAGGCTTGAAACATGAGACGACAGAGTCTGCCTACACGAGGCTACCCACATATGGGCATGTCTTACACAAACACACGCACGTGCATAAATATACAAGTAGGACAACGTCAAGGAAGAACTGACTTGTCAGTCTAATTAAAGAACAGCTCCCTCCCCATCATTTACTCTGTAATTAGCCAAACAGATGGCGGGAAACAGGCCGGACAGAGATGCGGGAGAGCAGTATGGCACTTCCTGACCACCTTGCATCATCCAGGTACATGGGGAGAGATGTGGGCACTACTGCAGAACCAGGACAAATAATGTGCAGTACATAAAACTAAGTCAATATTAGTGGAGATGGATGTAATAGGATGTCATGTGCCCTTTACTGAATTCACCCAGATGTAGAGCACTGTTAAGGGCAGTTCAATGATCAAGGATTACAAGAAAAACACATGAGCATGGAAACACACCTAGGTCAAGCTAGTGTTGACTTTTCAGTGAGTCAGTGCCAGCAAAGGATAACCCAATTCCCTTAAGTGTGTGAAGAACACCCTACTGTTTTTGTGACTTCTAGTCATCTGGAAGAATTGAGGTCAATGTAAAAGCAGATAATGGCACAGAAACCATGGAGATTAATGGAAAAAAGCAGTATGTTTGCCCTCATAGCCCAGTTTTCAAAGTGACTTCTTTTAAAAAAAAAAACAGGGAGGGAGCTGTTCTTCCACTTCCTTGCATGGAATTGCTTGAATCAGATGTGTGAATCAGTTCCCCACTGTAACAAATCCTTATCTCTGGTCGGATCACTTCATAGGTAACTTTTTTAACTTCAGTGTCCATAACAAAATATTATTCTGCAGTGATTTTGGACCATTTCTATTGCTCCATTTATCATAGCAGCTGCGCTTTTCCAATGAAAAATCAGTGGGCATAACCGAGTTATGGGGCTTTATATGACAGTTCCATGAAAACAATATTGCCAAAGCACCAGCTGGGTTCAAAAGTCCGAGACCAAACTGAAAATCTGTTGTTTTATTATTTAAACCTGGAAATATACATGAAAAGAAAAGCTATAACCTGAAGAAGAACTATTCAGGATTCTGTAATGTTTCTCACTCCCTATTCAAATGTAAGCAAATTTGTATGAAGGCCTTATGAAGGCCTTCATTAAGAAAGGTTAGATTTGGATCTGATTCTCTATTCAGAAAATTTTGCACAAGCTTGTAAATGTTGTACATTCATGTAAATATTTCAGGTATTCTACTTTTCATTCAAAGTCTTATGCTGATAATATAATTTACCAGTTGGTGTAGTGTAGTTTTTAATACTCCCATCCTGCACAAAGCAGAACAGCATTTGGTTCCTCAACCAGGCAAGGACATCTAAGAGTCCTCGGGCAAGACTCCTAACACTACATTTGTTGTCTGTAACATGAATAAATTGTAAGATGCTCTGGATATAAGCTTTTGCCACATGTGTCGCATTTTGAGGACATATGTAACATGTTCTGACTGTAAGTAACTCAAGAATTTATAATGGAAAACTTTGGAATAAATTATAGCTACTCTGTAAAAAAATATGAGCTTAACCGAATTTATGCAATTCAAATCAATACTTTTAATTAAACACTGGAATGAAACGATGGTTGAATAAAAGTATGCTTACTATGACGTAATCTTTTAGGTTAAACTGACAAACCATTTTTCACAATGTATGTATTTCATGTATTTTATTAATAGAGAAGTGATATACATATATTAATAACTTTTCCCCAGTGTGGTGATCTGACTATTCTCATAAATCACATTGCAGAATCACGTTATTTAATGCCGTTGCAAGAGAACTGAGAAAGAATAAACAAAGAATTCAAGCCATTATCCATCACATGTAAGGAAGTGCTCATTAGTGATATTCTGTCATTACTGTTGAATTGCAAATATTATTGTTGAATTTCCCATCACCCATGTTCAGGCACATGGAGAACCAAGGCATGGGGTTTATGGTGTTAGGAACAGCTCATTACGTTCAGCACAACTGAAGCACATGTGAAACCAAGTGATAAAACAGGAGCTTATTTCATAGCAATGTCTTTCTCACCAAGACCACTAGACAGGAAACCCAGTCCTTTGTAAAATTAACTTTCTTCTCCAGCGTTTGAATGGAAGACTAAGGGGTCTAGAATATATGACACCAGAGTTTGGCACCCAGTATGAATTATGCAGCACTCAGGCGACCACCATGTCCTATGATGGCAGCACAGCAAAACATTGTCAAAACGTTTGGCTTCAGTGTTGTGTACTCCAGCTCACAGGTGTGGCGGAGCCAAGCTAGATGGAGTCAGAATACATTAATACAGTGAGCTTGGCGCAAATATGAATTATGCATTTTCTCCAGGTGCCAGCAAAGCCCGATAGTGACACTATGGGAGATGTACTGCCGCATTTCACCTCCACTTTCAACCTTACATCCTTCAGCTGCTTTGAAGCACTGCAAATAGAATATAGATTTTGAGTCTACATTTTCTTTGGTCCAGTGAGCTTTGATCGACAATATATTTCAATGCCAGATAAAGCGTTCTAAAAATTATCCCTTTATGATTGCAAGAGGAATATATTTCCCTCCTCACACGGAGCAGTGAGTTGATCAGGCTGATATAGAGAGTTGTTGTAGCTGGCCTCTTCTTTATTAAAATGTGGCAAAATATTCATTTCCCATCCTCTCCTCGTAATGAAACTATGAACAGTTCACATTGTCGAGTCTTAGCCTAAGCCTTGTTGCAGATCCAAAAAGGAACAGAAATTGTGTTTACCCTGCCAGTAAAGGGTGTACCAGTCACCTTAAGTGTTTGAACTCTATTATGCCTATAGGGTCTAGTCATCCAAGAGAAAGGAATCCACTCAAGGAGCAGATTATTATTGCAGAAGCCATGGAGATACACAGGAGAAAAAAAGTAGTTAGTAAAAAGCACTGACACTTGCTAAGGTTACAGCATCATTATGTTCCTTAGGCCTTAATACTAGGAGCCTTAGTCCTGTTTTCCTTGTACATAAATAAACATAAATAATTATTCTACATAGTGCCATAGAAGAAACATTTTTTATTTTGTACAGAATCAAAAAGTGTGAAAATACTTTTTAAACTAATATTTTACAAGCTATGAGTTATTATATCATCTTGAGATATTATATGCAGTATACAATTTAAATGTATTTATGTAAGTATCAGAGTATAAATTGGTCAGAATGTACTGAAAAGTAAAAGTCAAGATTGAAAAATCTGAATTTTGATAGGGAGGTATTTTTATACACTTCTTTGTCGGTTTCATCACATTATGAAAGAAGTAGTTTTTAGTTTTGTTTGATGTGTTGCTTGTTGTCTGCCTAGAAAGCCCATTTATAGTCCTGTGTTTTTTAGCACAATGTGAAATGAACAGAAATGCAATGAACTTTTAGGTGATGTTTAGGAGACAGTTCATTTTTAGAAAATTGTCTATACCTCATAGTTTATTTTGAATATAATAAAATAACTGTTTTGTTTTTGTGAAGTCCTGGGGATTAATCCAGTGCATTTACCTTCAGTTCACATTCTGTTTTTGATTCCATTCTTTGTCATGAAACAAGAAAAACACTCCAAAATTGTAAAACAAGACTGTATTTTAAATTCAAAATTCAGACAATAATAAAACATCTCGTCTTCTTCTTATGAGCAGAAATGTGTTACTGATTTAACTCTTCTGCCAGAATCAGACAGCAATATTGATAACTAATTCATCCCAAATTCTTATGAATAATAATCATTATCATTTTAAATCATTTCAACTTCAGGTTGAATTGAAAGGTTAAATAAGCTCTACATAATGTAAAGACTCTATACAATCAAAGTTATTTCCTAGAACCATAAGTCTCTGCAAGAAACCATTTATAAATAGTTTGTTTAAGAGTATAGGTGGGCCTCAATTGGTAAACAAAGCATTTACCATGGCCCGCACTGCCAGCACCCTAACTCTGAGTTGTTTCAGAAATACAAAAACAAACATATTAAACCATCTTTTGCTTTTACCCATTATACAGTGTCCCAGTACAACAACCTTGTAAAAGAACAGGGTCTGCAACAAAGCTGACCTAGTGTACTTAAATCAAGGTCGTAAAAAGGATACACATTTTAACATTGTTTTCGGTCCCAACTCTCAACAAAAATAACCGTTTTTCCTCAAATCAATGCCATCATAAATAGCACACTGACCCCAGCGCCTATGTGAAAATCCAAAGAAAGCACAGCCGCTCACAAACAACGCATTATGTAATTAGACCCCCATACAGGCTGAAAATGTAGTTCTCTTGACTCTAGCATGCTATGCTGCTGTATAAAAAGAAACATATGCTAAACTCTAAAGGGTCATCTGTACATTAACTTGGTTCACACATCTGGACATAATTATATGCTTTGACTTTATGAGCACTGAAAGAGGAAAACAAAAGACCAAAACCAGCAATGTTTCTCATACTTTCAATATTATTTTTGTCAAGAAGTGCAAAGCAACAAAAGTCTGGAAGTCAGGAAATCCCAGGAGATACATGTTCCTGAAGGTGGAACATAAGGTTTTTGTTATCAAGAGTCAGAGATGAAAGCTGATGAGAAAAGCGCTAAAAAAAAGAATCAGATGTGCAATGCGACTGACAAAGTTTCTCAGTTTTAAAGAAAGATTATCTTACATGAGAAGATGCACAGGTTAAGTGGAAAAAACAGCATCACAAGTCCAGTCTGCAGGTTTGGGTACAACAAAGGTTTGTCCTTTTAGGCCTTTAAGAGAGAATGTGTCTCCACAGACTCTTTCATAGCATGTTGTGTTAAACGACTTTAAGTTTAAACACAACATGGTCACACTTTAAGGACATTAACACACTTTAAATTCCACTTTGAACTAGAGATGCAGTTATTTCTAACACATGTAGGATTGCATATTTGTTTGTCCTTGGAAATTCCAGGCCCAGTATACACTACATCCCCAGAGTTAGCTATATTGCCCACCCATTCGATCACAATTTATACAGATCAATGCTTTTTTTCCCATGTCATTTTTTCCCCCGTAGTCATGGCTTGGGATCTATATAAATCATCCAGCAGGTCAAAGCAAGAAGTTAACTAGAGACCCTCCCATACTGGTATGGTTTCATTTTGGAAAAGTAACATTAGAAGTAGTGGTGGTAGCTTCAAATGTGACCGGTAAATTACTTTAAAACATTTGGCATCAGATGTTATAAAAATAAGATTATCTTGAAGATAGCAGTACATCATCGGAAAATAAAACAATCCTAACTGACAATATTTCTCCACATATAGATAGAGCAGCCCTACAGTGACTCTTGATGTGGTTTACTATTTTCTCTTTTTTTGTGATTATTTTTTCAAGAAAAATTTAAAAATGATTTGGGTCTTGGGTTTTTATGCAATTACATATTACCTTTGCCCAAAACATTGAAAAGAACCTTATAATAGCAAAACATTATAAGAATAAAGAATAGCAGAAAAAAAAAACCATTTCAAAGTGTCTTTCAAAAGTCTGTTTCTTTTAACTTCACTGAGGTCGCAGCTTGATTGATCGTTTTGTCCTGTCTTTTGACTGAGTGGATTCATCATTGGAACTAGTTCTTCAGGAACAGTGGGTATTGAGGAAAATGGCCACTGCTGCAGCTCTAAACCCAGAATCTCATGACATGACTCTTGAGCATTGTACCATTAAAGTATTCAAGCAGTGGGCCAAGTCCCTCTGCCTTTGTCTGTTTCTTTTTTTAGTCTATTTTGTTTTCATCCATGTTGACATCTAATTAGGAGATTTCAGCAAGTGCCTCAATGTGGAGTTGTTTTGACCACTTTTAGGCCAAAAGAAACACTCTGAAACTCTCTTTTAAAGCTTGTCATTTCCTCCTCCTCAGTCCCTCCCCCACAAATAATCTGTGGCCCTCCTGGTATAAATTATAGAGGGTTTTTGGTGGCTCCTCATACTTGTCATTGGAGGACGCTTATCATGATGGGACCTTCCACACATTTCAGCCAGCAATGGTGAACTGTTTGAAATGAAACATGCCTTAAGACAGAACCTTTGATTCATGAGACTCGCCACATCTGGGAGTAATACTTCAGCATGCAATCAGACACGGCCTCTGCAAACAAGACACATGCCTGACAGCTTCTATGGCCATACATGGTTTGCAGCTGGCAGGAGAACAATCCAAGAAGATAAAGTTAGGACTCTGAGTGTAGGTCAAGTAGGCTTCTTTTGTTTCGCTGTCAAAATGGCCACAAAATAATCCATTATAATTTTACCAAATTGCTGAAAACCTTCTGTTCTATAACACCTCTGTTCTACCTCACTTTTGTTAATTTGTCTGGCTATATGATTCATGTGACAGGGTTCCTCCTCTCATGCTTCATGCTCTGTTTACAGCTGCACAGAAGGCCAATGTGCTACACTCTGGACTTTATGTGATTTTTTTTTTTAGCCTGATGATACCATAAAAAGAGCAAAGATAAATGCCATTGTTGAGATAATTACTGGGTTTGTTCTATATAATTACTGCTTACTTATATAATTACTGACATGTCTTTCTTTTCTAGGTGTAGTGTAACACATATAAAGAGAAAAAGCAAACCTCTGAAAATTGCCACCTCTCAACCTCAAACCAGAATTAAAATTAAATAATTCACTACCCTTTTCTAACTGTCCTTTAGGAAATTTATAGCCAAAGCATTAAATAAGAAACAAGATGCAGGGTGGTGGGAAAAGAAATTTTCACCAGAAACACCCCACAGTAGTGGATGCAATTGTCCATTTTGGCAATAACAAAATGAATCAGCATGCAGGACTTTTTTTTTGTGCTACCTGCTTTACTATCACTCTAGGGAAGAAGCTCCATGCTACCCTTATTGTTGGATGTGCTCATTTCTGTGCATACATTTAAAATGCATTTCACATTGCTATGGAAACATTTTGTTTCCTCAGAGTAACAATAAAAGGTGACTGAAGTGGTCCTATTCATCTGTTTGGTTTTCCAAAAGTGTTTTCTGTTTCCTTTGTGAAACAGAAAAAAATGGATTACTTTCACAATGTTATCATTTTGTCATTGCAAAGTTTTAAAATACATATTTTTTACATATCAACACAGCAATGAACAATCATAATACAAAAGGAACAGAGCAGTGAAGCAATAAAGGAAAACATGGTTCTTGCATTTAAATTGGGGTTTCCTTTCTCACTAATCTGCTCACGTCCTCCAAAGGTAGGCCACCTGCCTGCAGTTGGCGAATAAAGGTTTTTCCCAGATTGGTTAATCTTGTGATTTGACGGTTTGATGCTGGACATGCATAGGCAGTCGTGAAATTGGGAAATCAAGCAAGATCAAACATGAATTTATCTGATAAAGCATGCACACTGAATGTCAACAGCCCTGAATTTACCAGATACCCAACTTTGCCCTGTACAATCCATTTTTATCAAAGAGTCATTTTGCAGGAGTGAAACGAACGAGGCCTTGCTCATTTTTTGTTAATGTGATTGCAGATGACAAGCTGTGCTTATGCATGTCTAATCCAGGCTGAGTGCTGGGGTACAGATGATGGCAGAGCTAAGCGATGACGTAAAACAGATGGCAGAGCAGAACATGAGGCGGTGGCATGAACTTGATCTCAGCCAGGGAAGGGTTGGACCCGGTAAACTCCACAGTCATCTGAGCTCTAATCCTAGCGCCCTGTGGCACAGAACGTGCTATGGCTGTGAGCAAAATGGGTCAGTTGTTAACCCATTCACTATGTTGTGCATAGGAATTTCTTGAGAACGGGGTGGAAAATAATTTTTTTAATAGGGGATCTATCAAAACATCTAATCCTGCCATAAACTGATAGATTAAAATTTCTGTGCTGAAGAAGAGAGACCCTTAATCTCACCTAAACAGGCCAGATGTCAGAAACACGTCTCTAAATATAACAGTTCATAAAGATTTTATTTTGAGGCACTTGGTTTTAGACTGTTTCTACTGATTAGTTTCTAATTTATCAAACAGCAACAGATATGGTTCCAGGTTACTTTATTGTTACATAGAGGTTAATTAATGAGTTAGATTACTTTTTCTAACCTAATTCCATTACAATTTGAGTGAAATAATGAGTCATTTGATTTGTTTTTCTTGTTAATCTGATACCTAGTAATACAATGTTTAAGGGAACAATTTGGCAAAATTTTAAATTTACACAATTTGCCCTAGATGAAATCAATCATTCAGTCCATGTATGGCATCCGAATTTCAAGTCACCCAAATAAAATCCTTAGAAATCACCGGAACGTTTCTGAAATTTTTGTGATCTATAAAAATGACTGAAACTTCACTACTTTAGGCAGCCATTTTAGACAACACCAGGCCAGATGTTCAAAAAAGAGTGACAAGTAGAACTGATCTTGAACCAGATTCCTCAAAATATAGTAGAAAACTAGGGGTGTGCCAATTTAATACTCGCTACTGGTGTCGGTCTGATGCAAGCAAAATCTGGACCAAATAGCTTGATCTATCAAGTAAACACTTAAATACAGTAAACTCTTTAGCAACATGCCTAAAAACATGAGGAACAGATGAGCAGCAAGGCTGCATCTCGGATGGCTCTACACTATGTAGGAATTAAAATACACTGCTGCACCCAAACAGTGTATAATAAGTCTAAAAAAGAGCCATTGGCAATTCAGCCACATTTGTAGACTATAATCGGCAGACTGTGCGTCATATTATATATATTCATATGCATACCCACAGTCTTATCCTATCTTTCTTATTTTATATTTATATGGGTGTAGAACCCAAAACCAGTGTCCCAATACTTTTGTACATATAGTGTAAGTTTATTGCTTGAAGAAAACTTAGTATTTTTGCAGGAGGGAAAATATAGTGCTCTATTTCACTAACAGGGAGTGAGGCTTGAGCTTGAGTGTGAGTCAGAAAGTGTATATTCTTGTGTGGGACTTCATATCTCTCTCTCTCTCTCTCTCTCTCTCTCTCTCTCTCTCTCTCTCGACAGATTATAATGGAGTTAGGGAGTTAGGGGTGGGCACAGAGGCATAGGTTCGTGTGCATTATTAGGCTGTATGTAATGACACGTTCGACACTCTGTTGCCAAGGAGTACTGTTTGAAGAAAGTGTTCTTGTTAAAAATGTCTGCATTTCAGTTCCATACTGCTGGCCCAGGGTATTGATTGATCCAGTAATCCTCTTCTAAAGGGAGTGTCAGATTTGGCAGCTTACTCAGAGGTTTAGCTCAAAATAGTCTCTTCAACAAGTACTTCTCCCTGCTCGAAAGTCTATGAAGAACCACTGTGAAATGAACTCAACAACTGCAACAAATTAACAATCACTGCTCAAACTGAAATGCAAAATTAACTAACATACTAATCAGATCAGCACAAGGGGCATCAGCCTGTCATGTTAGCGCCTGTCAATCAGACATCAGAAAGGACTCTCCGGCACAGATTCCAGTGTTTAAACTGACAGTTAGATGGCAGGGAAGAGTGCTGTAATGAATGTACTTTTGTTTTGCTGTTATATGCAAATGCAGTAATGTATTTACCTAATCAGCTGTGTAGTTAAATAACAAAATATTACTCTACAGTATTTGGAATGACTTTAGCACATTCACCAGAATTTCTCTTAATTGTTTGAACAAAAAAGATTAACCCTGGCCGTATTGTGCTACCTTCACATTTAAGATGCAGTGTGTAGGCGCCATGGAATCTGCAAAATGACAATTATCAGATGTCATTTCATGACTGCACAGACACACAGACACAGAGACAAGAACAATATAAAATATAAAGTCTACAATAAATCCAATAGACAATTTGCAGGAAAACCTCAATAAGAAAACACTATGTTATACACACAAATGCTGTGGTATAAATTCATTCATTCATTCATTTTCTGTAGCTGCAGTAACAGGACCCGGATTCAAACCCCCAACCCTGGAGGTGTGAGGCAACAGTGCTACACACTGCACCACCAACTCTGTGGTATAAATACTATAGATAAATAACCTACTGTTATTAGTAAATCACTTAACATGAATGATAGTTACGAGTGTGTCACTGCATGTAGTGGAGATCTGTAGTATATAAGCAATAATGGCATACATAAGTAGTGAAATGCACATTTTACTACTATTGCACCTAATAATACAATATTGCACATAATGAAATGATTTAGGACCCAATAAGAAAACTGTACATAATATTGCACATAACAATGATGTTTCATGTGAAACCTGCACAAAGACGTTTTTACTAAACTTAATTTATTTTACTTTTTTTGTTCGCAGTTAAAGAATCCTGAGGACCACCACTACCTGGAAGCTCGCATTCCTATGGGGCTCTGAAGGTTAATATAATTTGTGACGTGCTTTTGTTACTGCAATGTCTTGGGATTCAGCTAGAACTATTTGTTTTATTTGATGACTTCAGCATTCAACATTTTTCTGGTCTTCATAAGAAAATATACTGTTTTTACTTTACTTGAACTTTAACTGAAAAATAAGTGCAGAACGATTACTTTTTTGCTTAGTGGGTTAGATTTCAAAACTAAAGATTTTCTATTTGTCACATATGTAGTTCTACAAGTACAACAGAGCCTCTGATTCAATCCATAAAACTGTGTAATAAAGTTATCAAATTAATAAAATTTAAGAGAAATTTGTAAAGGCTGAACTAAGGTAATAAAATATTTTAGGTTTAGGTTTAAGTGTGATACTACTCATATCAGCAATACACAGTTGTCCATATTTTACAACTGCTTTCTTTAGCATCATATTTTTGCTACAAGTTGTGGATCTTGCACAGATTCAACTATCTATCAATGCCATTACAGAGTGTCTGACCCTGAAAAAAGCAGCTGTGTCAATTTACAGTGTGTTTGGTTTGACAGTTTACAGCACTTAGAGAAGCTTTAATTAGTATTATTCTTCACAATGAGCTGAATAGAGAGATAGAACTGGAGCATTACAGAAGAGTACAAGCAGGGGTGTTAGCCCACGCTCCTTTGCCTTGCACCTTTGGTGATTTACTGGTCTGAACTTTAATTAAAATATTCAGCAGTGCTGAGAATGTGCTACGAGTTACACAGGATTACCAAGACATGTTTAGCTGGTGTTTACCTGAGACTTTCTCAGGTAAAATAAAGTCTAGCAGAAGACTGGAGATGTTAGTACAAACACTACATGAGTTGTTATTCTTGTTTTCAGGAGGTATGCTTCAAAATCCTCCTGAAGACCCATCAGAGAGTATCTCCTCTGTGGTTGCACTATCTATCTTCTTGCACTTCTCCTACATAAAGATTTTACCACTTAGAACTCTCCTCTAGTTCTCACACTGCCCTGAACCTTTCCTTGTATTGTAAGATGCTTTGGATAAGAATATCTACCAAATAAATGTAATGCGATTCAAGATTTCAAGAGTCTTTATTTGTCACATGCATAGTTATACAAGTACAACATACAATGAAATGTATGCTAACCCCCCCCCCCTTTATGACTGTGCAAACAAAACATTAGTACAAATTTAAATATAAAAACAAATCTAAAATAAAAATGTAAAACTACTTAAAAAAACTTAAACGTAAAATATGAAAGCTAAAGTAGAGTATCTTTAAAGTTTTAAGTTAAAAGTGTAGCACCAATCTGGCAGATTTACATGTGTGCAATGTGCAAGTGGGATGTTAGTGTTAAAGTGCATTGTGTCATATTAGCACAGCAGTGTAAACAGACTGACCTGTATAGCAGCATAGCAGCATGTACAGTATAGCAGCATGTAATGTAATAATACGTAATGAAGGAAGGTATGAAATATGACATGGCACCCTGAGGTGCTGTATCAGTCCCTTAAGGTAATGCTATGAGGGGAGAGGGGCCTGTTCAGGTTTGGGAGTCGAATGTAAGGTCATGTAAAGTTTTGCAATACTATTACATATTTAATTGCATAGCACTGATACAGCGTATCACCAGGTTTGGTGTGGATTTTTGTTTTTTATTGTCAAGAAAAGAAAAATTCAACAAAAATGTATGGTATATACAACAATACAGAACAACTGTCTTAAGCGTGGGCCCTAACATGGGTAGACCCCTGGAGTGAGTTCGATCCCCGATGATGCCTCAGCCATCCATGGCTGTGCGTCCAAGTGAGCACAATTGATTTTGCCCCCACAAAATCACTCAGCACAATGCTAGCTAGCCCAGGTATCTGTTAACTGACGTGACATTATTGACCATTAATGTTCTCTTCCAAGTCTTGCTGTGCTGTCCTTCACCCTCCCAGTACTGGTGGTTCTGTGTGACTGGAGAGTGCTAGCTAGTAGGGGGAGTTGGATATGATTAAATTGGGTAAAAATTTGGGAGAAATCCAAAACAAATAAAATTCAAATCACTATAAAGCCTGTACTTGTACTTATAAACACACATGTAGTGTGGATTGAAAGATTAGAATCTGTCCTTTCAATGAGTTTTGAGAGTCCAAGGTAGTAGGTGGGGTTGGGTATGACTAAACTGGGGAGAAATTTAGGAGAAATACAAAAAATAAAATTCAAATTATAATAAAACCTCTTCATGTACTTATAAACACATATGCAGTGTGGACTGAAAGATTAGAATCTGAGTTTTGAGTAAGAAATCATTCGAATCAAATTGCGACATGCTTTTGTCATTGCTGGAGACTTCTATGGGTTAAATTTTTATCATTAGTCTGCTGGCCTCTTGACACAAGGAAATGTAATTCCAATGGAGTGGTAAAAACAAAAGCTCATTGAAATTAAGCTATTGAATTACACCAACTGGAACATTCCCTGTCTGTCTAATATATAAAAATAGAGAAAGTTGGAAGCGTATTTTGGTACGATTAAAGACCAAATTTTGGACGAACTCTTTAAATAAGTATCAGATATAATCTCATTTGAAAACACAGGTCGTGGTGTTCTTTCTCCAAAGCTTTTCCTCATTTCTTACACATATTTGTAAGGTATTCCACTCTAGCAGCGACCATCTGGACACAGATTTGCGGATTATATTCACATTAAAATGTCAAGTAAACAACCCTAATGTTCTGGGCCGCTCCTGTGCGTGCCAGTCTCTACACCACATATAAAATATTCAACTATCCAGTTGTATTTTTGGAAAGAAAGCACTTGATAGTGCTATCAAGGAAGAAGTACTCATGAAGAATGAACAATCATGAGCTAAACTTGCTTTATGCTTCATTGAATGAATGTTTTTCACAGCTCATTTGTTGCCTAGTGGAATAACTTTATGAAAGTGGAAAAGCATTTCAAATAATTTTATTTGAATAGTAACTTAACAGGAGAAGGAAAAACTGTATATTTACTGTAGAAATAATAATGTACGTTGATTCCAAGCATTTGGTCCATTTCTATTGGTCCATTTAACATGAAATGTTCACACAAATGTTCACACAACAAAAAAAGCCAAAAATTAGGTTAAGAATGTCACACGCACCAGATCACGTGACGTCAATCGGCACTGGAAAGTGTAGAGTATATAAACAGGAAGAGTATATAAACAGGAAGAGACGGTTCCTCTGTACACAGACATTGAGCTCTATGCCTAACCCATGTCCCTCATCATCTCATCGGGACCGTGAGTACTTCTGGTTCGCTCGAACCTTCTCTCTTATTTCTCTGTGTGTGTGTAAGAGCGCGGGTTCCTTTGGTGGTTATCTCTACTCCTTTCTGGAGCATTCTCATATCAATTGCGTGAGTAACCAGCTCGCTCGTTTGTTTCCGCGATTGGGCTCTTCCCTCACGCTACAACTGGGCGTTCCTCGTCTAGCTCCATGACAGAATGTCTGTGTTGACTGTGAGCCCAGTGGACCTCGCTCGCGTATGGGAGGTTATTAATCAGCAGGTGGTCAGGATCGTGAACCTAAGGCAGGAGGTAGCGAATCTCCGTGCGGAAGTCGCTACTTTGCGGCAGGCTTCACAAGACCGTCCTGCTGACCAACGCCCCCAACCGGCAGTCCAAGCCCCTTCTCCTTCTCCTCCTTCCACCTCCACACCTAAAATAGCTCTACCAGATAAATGGAATGGGATGGATGGGAAGTGTAATGTTTTTCTTACCAACTTGTCTCTCCTCTTTGAGTTTCAGCCCCAGTGCTACCCTACAGATCAGAGCCGCATCCCACTTCTTACCTCCCTCCTCATCGGGCAGGCAGCAGAGTGGGCTACAGCGGTCTTGAGGTCAGACAGTGATACCGTTTATTCCTAACCCGATTTTACTAAGCAACTCAAGGCCGCGTTCCAGCACTCTGAGAGTGAAGTGGTGGTGGATTCCCGTCTCTACCACCTACGCCAAGGAGATCATCCGGTGAGCAAATACATGGCTGAGTTCCGGACCCTCGCAGTGCAGACATCCTGGAGTGATGTCGCCCTTCGCACCGCCTTCTATGAAGGTCTCTCCTCCCGGATGAAGAATGAACTGGCCGGGCATGAGCTTCCTGACACGTATGAGGGGATGATAGAACTCAGCCTCCGTATCGACCAGAGACTCAACTCTTTATCAAGACCTGCTCCCTGGACTCAGACCATCGACATTCACGCTCCAGCCACGTCTTCCATCAGGCCTGCACCACCAGCTTCAGTCTCAGAGGCCCACTCCAGAGCCGGGGAACCCATGCAGATAGGACACACCTTCCTGTCGGTGGCGGAGAGGGAACGCCGCTATCGTGAAGGCTTGTGCAACTCCCCCGATCATCATCGAGCTATCTGCCCTCTCCGTCTGGGAAACGAGCAGACCAGGTGAATAGGGGGAGGCTCTCACCTGGTCTGATGGTCATTGCATCTTGTCTTCCGACTGTTTCCTGTTTAACCCTCCAGGTAAGTCTCCAACTGAGCCACCAACAGATCGTGGCCACAGCTTTCATTGATTCAAGGGCTGCTGGTAACTTCATCAATCAGGCTTATGCTGCTCAGTTGGGACTTGACAATGAGGTGTTATCTCAACCAGTTAATATCACTGCCATTGACGGTCGACCCCTTGCCTCAGGATCCATCACTCATCGAACCTCACCTATCACCATCTCCATCAACGAGCACACTGAAGTCATCACCTTCCTAATCACCACATTATCTTCTCCCCCCATCATCCTTGGACACCCATGGTTGGTCAAGCACAATCCCCTCATCTCCTGGTCCCGCCACAAAATTCTTCAATGGGTTTCGACCTGACAGGAGCTCTGTCTCCAGGCAAAGGTTGAGACGTGCTCTGGGGAGTCCGAGGCCCTCGACGTCGACCTGGAGTCCATTCCCATCCCGTATCGTGACCTGGCTGGGGTCTTCAGTAAGAAGAAGGCCATTTGACTTCCCACCCATCGTCCTTACGACCTCTCCATCGACCTTCAGCCAGGTACGGTACCACCCCGTGGCCATTTGTACTCCTTGACAGCAGGAGAACAACAAGCCCTGGATGAGTACATCGCGGAGGGTCTTCGCCAGGGGACAATCCGACCCTCCAGTTCCCCTCCAGTTCTTCTTTGTAAAGAAAAAAGACGAGGTTGATGTACCATCTGCCCAACGGTGCCGGCAGGTGTGGTGCCGTGCAGGTGTGGTCATGCTAGAGTATATAAACAGGAAGAGACGGTTCCTCTGTACACAGACATTGAGCTCTATGCCCAACCCGTGTCCCTCATCATCTCATCGGTACCGTGAGTACTTCTGGTTCGCTCGAACCTTATTTCTCTGTGTGCGTGTGAGAACGCGGGTTCCTTTGGTGGGAATCTCTACTTTTTCTGGAGCGTTCTCATATCAATTGCGTGAGTAATCAGCTCGCTCATTTGTTTCCGCAATTGGGCTCTTCCCTCACGCTACAACTGGGAGTTCCTCAGTCATTCTCGTCTAGTTCCTTGACAAAGAAGGCTTTATCTGAAAGCAGTGATTGATGTGATGACAGCGGTTCCATGACATCAGTAAGGAAAATTGCTATAGACAGATCTTGGATTTAAATTACATTCAATTTTCCAGAGACCAATAAATTTGGACCTTCCTGCTTTTATGTGAAAAGAGATATGTAAAAAAAAAATAAAGAACCCATGTTCCCAGCGTATTAGTTTTAATGATCAACAGTTTCCATGACTGCTCAGAGCTTTCTAGGAAAAGGTGGAATGTTTTATATGAAAGGCTTGGAAACAGTTACATAATCAATAGGAAAGTGTGATCTCATTGTGAAGTCCTGTTTTAAAAAAATCACTAAACTCACATGCAGTCCCAAGTGTCCGTCTGAAGTTTTTGAGTTTAAATAAATGTTTAACAAATGCCATTACTCTTTAGAAGCAGCTTCTGTAGGAATGAATTCTACTGGCTAAGGCTTTGACTGCAAGGTTATTACTCCCATGTTAGCTCACAGTAACGTCAGAGAGATCCAGCCATTTCCTCTCCAGTCACATGGGGTGTTCTGGTATGCCATATGCTGACACCAGCTTTTGACAAGAAGTCATTCTTTTGCTCTTTTTTGTTTAAAGCATGTTGAAGACACACACAGCCACACATATACACACACACCCCACAGAAACAAACACACACACACACCACAGAAACACGCACACACACATACACTCACACATACACACCAATATTCACATACACACACACACACACACACACACACTCACTCTGCCACATATACAAACAAACACACGCACACACACACACACAAACACACGCACACAAACAAACGCAAACACACTCCCACACAACCACA
>JBBJLS010000128.1:1817002-1847440 GCA_037577275.1 Bryconaethiops microstoma
TATGTATATATATATATATATATATACATATATATATATAAATGCACAGCCAACATTAAAACTTGTATAAGTCCTCCACGTGTGTGTGTGAGACAGATACAGATTAATAGAATGACACATTAAGTAATTAATTACTCTAAAAATAACGAATGAGTGCTAATATGTTGCTAATACATGTCCTACATCGCATGTGTTAGTAATATAACTAAATAATAACTAATAATTTGTTAGTCATCTGATCTCTCTGTGGTTTGATCTGGAGATGTTGGCAAAATTAGCTGTAAAAAGCTAACGCGGAACCTAAAAGCTGGTCTCAGTTTGAACCCGGATTTATTACGGTCGCGGTCTTTCAGAGAGAGGAGCATGGCCCTGTGTTAACTGGGAAGAAGTTTGACAACAAAATCAGTTTTTCTTCTGTTTTTTACGCACAGACTCTGAGTCTCAGCTCTCGGTGAAGCTGTGAAGGGCTTTAGGAGTTCACCATGTCTAGCGGGAGAGTCTGTCAGATGATTCAGCGCCGTGAGTTTGTTTTTATTCTGGTAAACAGAAGCATCAGGCTGCTGACCTTGGCTTTGCAGAATCAGATATCACGTTTTATTCAGCCAGCTCCTGTTTTTGAATAGTTACATTAAATTATTCGTATTTGATTAGGTTTAAATTACATAACATTTGTTATGACTGAAGGCTCCTACATAAATATATCACACAGGCACTGAATCAATGAATGAATGAAGATTTTGCAAAGCAGTAATATTGATCCCAGAGGAAACTACTTTTTATGACTGCAAGACACACAGAGACAAGAACAGTATCAAATATAAATAAATTCACTATAAATCTGTAGAAAAAACCTCAATATGCTATATACAAAAATGCTGGGTATAAACACTATAGATGAGTAACTTACAGTTTAGAGAATTCATGATAACATACATGGTGGTTAAGAATATAATATTGCATGTACCTGAGAGTAGTAGGGTATAAGGAATATTGACATAAGTAGAGATATTAACATGGTAAGCCTATTTCACATAAGATATTGAACATAATGAAATGATTCATCAGCCATTTAGAACACTTCACATGATATGGTACATGTTAACAAAAACTGCACATAAGATTTTGCACATAGTGATAATTTCACATCATAGCAAATAATCCACATAGTTGCACACACAATAAATAAGATAATGATAGTTCTTTAAACATGATAAGATGAGATGAGAAGTCTTATGAAGTAAATAATATTGTATTGGCTTAAACGCTGTTAGACGTTTGTTCCATTTGTAACACTGTTACAAATGTATCACTGTAAAGTAATGGCACTTAAAAGCACCAGGAAAACTGTGTGTGTAAAGTCTCAATTTGTCATACATGAACACAGCACAACATACAGTGTAAACGGTGTGAAATTTAACTCTGCATTTAATTGATGCACTTCAGTAAACAATTAGAAGTGGAATTCCGATAACAAAAGTTATAATAATATGTAGTAAGTGTAGTGTGTTCAAATAGCAAAATGATAGCAATGCAAGACACAGAAAGGGCTCTTGCTGAACAAGAACACTTGTAGTAATGTATTATGGAGTGTAGTACAAATGTATGATAATTACATCGCTGTAGTAATACCTTTACACCTTTTGATCAGAGAGATTCCATAAAGTCTTCTTTGTTGCTACCCTGCAGGTCTGGCGTCCAGCATGGCAGCCAAGCAGCTTTCGACATCAGAGGTGCGGAGCTGGAGGAGCGCTCTGTTCTCCAAAGAACAGGAACGTCAGCGGTCACTTTTTCCACGTATAGAGAAGATAGAGGTGACCATACATGGGCCTGGATTGCAGGGGACACTTTTAGTTATGAACAAAGGCTTGTCCACCCCATACAGCTGCTCGAGACGTAAGGATTCATTACACTCTTGTTTGCATGTTTTTACTGCAGAATGCTTAGAATATTTTGCCAAATTACTGTAATAATGATTGACCTTAATGCTTAATGAATCAGTTTATACAATTTTAGAGAAAGTTTGTTGTAAGCATATTACACAGTCAGACATTTACTTGCCATCTGTTCCATTTAATGATATGTGATGTATTTTACACAGTGCTTCCTACTGAAGAGCCCACAATGGTGTAGTTTGCTCTTAAAATACTTGGCAGGAACCATTGGACTAATCTTCAAGGATCATTCACTCACTCATTCACTCACACCCCCACCCCTACCTTACTTGCTACCAGAAGGTAGTATTCTTGTACCTAGAAGCTGTTTGTCAGCCACCCTCAAGCGACACAAGAACGTCTTACGAAAAAATAGTCTATTTTTAAGTATGGGCTTGCGATTGCACAGTGGGAAGGTAGTTAAACTAATGAGTGGGTCTGAGCGATCATCCTTCATGGAGTGATCATGTGCAGTGGGGGGGTTGCTGTGACTTACAACAGGAATATATATTTCTTAAGACAATTGTTGCATAAATTATTAGATTGTTTAAATATTTTAATGACAATATGAAAATCCGAAAATCATACTTAATCCTACTGGTTAGGTCCCCCCCCACCCATACTATCTGTTGAGCTTGAAGGGTGAATGGTGAAGTGGGTCACTTGAAACACCATTGCATCCTTTTGAACTTTCAATAATGCAATGTCCCTGGACAGTTCAGCACGCTTGGAGGAGAACATTAGCGGCAAAGTCTGTCATAACAGCTAGAATATTCCCATCAGAAGATACAGCTCACTTAGAACAAACACACTTATATTTCCCAAAAAACTCTTGTTAAAAATTCTTGTTTTTCTGTAATCTTATATCAAAATGTAGTGACTTTTGCTCACCCAAAATGCCTTGTTTTTTTTTATTGCTATGCACCAGTGAGAGGGGAAAATACTATTAACCTGTGATATCATCTTTCACCTCCCACCCCCACCACCCCCTCTTTTCCTTTGGAAGAAAAATATGTTATGATTTCTAATTCACGTTGGCTATGCAGTTCAAAGGAAAAACATATTAACTGCAGTTTTGGTCGAATTGAGTAATGGCTGAATTCTGTAAGTGTTGGAGGATCAGCTTTTTGTTGTTCAAATGCTTCAGTTATACGGTGTTAAATACATGCTCTAGTTCTATAAAGCTGATTAATTAGCATAAAGCATGAATATATTGTAGAATGTCCTGGAATACCCATTTTCACACAGAAGTTATCTAGAGAAGTTATAATGCCATCAGGCTGACACACAAATATTAGACTTGATACTTCAGCCTAAAAAGCAATGTTGTTAATGTACATATTTATTTAATCACTTTTATTGCATTTTTATTGCTTAACCCATACAGTAGTTCAAATTATGTGCAGAAGGAGGACATGCTTTTTCTGCATTGTTAACTCTTTGTGAACATTACCAACAGTTTGTAACAATTTTAAGGCATACAATCTTATTGTAAAAATGGCAAACATTTTATACACTTCACATTATTTGATTATTTATCGATTAAATTGCATGAATAAGTTACTTTAAAAAAGTGTTCATGCAGCCATAGTCTAGTGCAGTGTCCCTGGAGCCCCCCTCATCACTGATCCAACTACTTGGCTAATTAACCCTTTCCTGGGTCGTTTTGGCAGAAAAAGGTTTGGCTGACGAGGTGAAGAGGGTGGTTGAAACTAAACAAATGTTTTGACTATGGAGAGCTCTAGACTTGTCAAAAAAATTGCTTGAGCACTTGTAGCCTCTCTCTGTGTATGTGCCTGCTTTTTGATATACTGTCTGAATTGAAGTTTGCTAATTTGTTTGTTCTTTCTATCTTTCTTTCTCTCTCTGTCTTTATCTCTCTGTTCTCTCTTTCTCTTTATCTCTCTCTCTGTCTCTGTTCTCTCTCTCTCTCTCTCTCTCTCTCTCTCTCTCTCTCTCGCTCACACACACACACAGATCTGACGGAGTGGCATGTGAGTAGTGCGGCTCTTGCTCTTGTGGATGGAGAGCCGTGGCACTTGCATCGCCCGCTCACACATTCCTGCTCCCTCACCCTGCTCACCTTTAAAGACGCTAGTCCTCAACTTGTCAACCAGGTGATGATGAAATCACTGTGAAATGGAATGTAGCTGTGTTTATGTGAAGCTAGGAAACAAAGCGATAGTGATGGGGTGTGATTTCAAGAGAATATAGGCCATCATTTTGCACACAATAGGTACATTCTAACGTTTTATATATTTGTGTGTGTGTGTGTGTGTGTGTGTGTGTGTGTGTGTGTGTGTGTGTGTGTGTGTGTGTGTTTGTGTGTATACATTAATTGAATTGAAGATAATGATACTCCTATCAACCATTCCATCTTTCAGTTTCTAATATACATACTACCTTTTATATATACTACTGTTTAAGTAAACCCCAGTTTCAGTCCATCACTGAGAAATGAACTAATAATTGTTTACTGAAACCCCCGCACTAATGCAGAAACTGCAGATATCCTCCCCTTTTTTTTTTTGCTTTTGTTACATCCAGGCCTTGTCCGCCACGCCCCCTTGTCCTTGTACTGGTTTGCTAAGCACCGTGCCCAAACATAAACAACCCGCATGAGGAAGAGGGGGAGTGGCGGATGAGGCCTGGACGTCCCAGCTTTTTTCGTGCCAATATGTAATTTTACATGCATTTTAGTGCTACATTATTAAGAAAAATACATATTAACATAAATACAGACACATTTCCATATAAAATATAACTGTATAAATGATTTGGCACTGTCCAGAGAACACAAAGAAAGCGTGTTTTGGGATGCTGTATTCAGAGGCGGGACATTTGAAAGTAGCCAATCCAAGAACACTATTTATTTCTCCTTGCATCTGATTGTCTTGCTGCCCTTTGACGCAGTTGCAGTCCAGAATTTCCCCCATGGAGCGTCTCGAGTGTTCTTGTGTTTTTCTTCTTCTTCAAGCCCTGCATTTTTATTTCTGTAAATTAAATGAATTACTGTATTTACGTGCTTATACCAAAGACAACGAAAGTGCATACCAAAGAAAACGCACGTGCATGAATTACAGTCTATATAGGGGTAACATCGATATTTACATTCTAGCACTGCAGGAGACAGCAGTTCAGTGTAAACTGTAGAGTACGGATACGGGTTTACCTTTACATTTTCTCTAAGAGTAATGTATGAAGCTGAGTTTAAAATTAAATTAAAGTGTTTTGGGAGCATATTTGCGGGCATATTTAGGGTTTACACTATAAAAATAGGCATCACAACATCACAGTTAACTCTAAGTTTGTGTGTGTGTGTGTGTGTGTGTGTGTGTGTGTGTGTGTGTGTGTGTGTGTGTGTGTGTGTGTGTGTGTGTGTGTATGTATTAAAAGTGAAGGATCTTTATCTGTTTTCGAATTTTCCACAAGGTTTTTGTCTGTTTATGACAGTTACTACATATATATATTTAAATGTGTGTGTGTGTATGTGTGTGTGTGTGTGTGTGTGTGTGTGCAGGAGCTGTCTGAGCTGATAGATGAGGAGAACCTGAAGGGTGTGCCTTTGCTGATCTTTGCGAATAAACAGGATTTGGCTACAGCATCCCCGGCCAGTGAGATCGCAGAGGGACTGAACCTGCACACCTACAGGGACAGAGTGTGGCAGATCCAGGCCTGTTCGGCCATGAGTGGAGAGGGGGTTCAGGTGACACCAGGGGGCACTACAGGCCTAACTGTGTTTAGATCCAGCTCTATACTCTTTACACTCAGAGGTGTACAAAATAAAGGAAACATTACATATACTAATTCCCACAGGCCATTTTATCAGAAACTTCAGTGTAGGATCATTTTGTAGGCATCCAGTTACAGACTGTCACCCGTCTATTGCTGAACAGTTTATCCGCTACGCTTTCTACCTGCAAGATAGGGCATAATAGGCTGGACAGGAAGTATTAACACCTTATTGTTGGTTGCTTTCTTTTGATGGAGTAGAGAGCGACTGATAAATCCCCCAAATTTCTCTGAAAACAATCAAATCCAGGTGGTTTAAGACACAGTATGAGCAAGAAACTGGTTAAAACATTTCACTACTACAGATGACAATATCAGACAATACTGAAAAAAACCAAACTGATTCTAGATCAGCACTCCTGCTCCTGAGGTGGTTTGTGAAAAGGCTGCCCACAGCTTTTGAATACGCAGTAAAATTTTGTTTATTTCCATTGCAAGTTAGTAAACAGTAAACTGGGTCCGAAACCTCATCTGCAAGTCTGTGTCACCTTAAAAAAAGATCTGGTATGTGGACACCTGACCCTCAGGTCAATATGAAGTTGATAAACTTTATATCCAATTCAATTCAGATTTAATTATGTAGCACTTTTTAGGACTGATGCTGTCACAAAGCAGTTTTACAGAATCCAGCTCCGAGCCTCTAGTGAACAAGCCAGAGGCAGTTACTCTGCACCAAACTCATCAAAACATGTATTTATGAACTCGCTTTGTGCACAGGGGCATAGATATTCTAAAACAGGAAAGAACATCCACAAACTATAAGTTGGAAGCATATGACTGTGTCTTTGAATGCTGTTGCACTACCATTCACTGCAGCTTAGGGGTCTAGCCTGAATTGTATGAACTGATTTGTATGAACTGACTGGCTTCAGTCACTACAAAACCAACACCCTTTAATTTTACCCCTTAAAATTACCTTTATTTGGACCTTAATTTGCTAAATGGGAAATTAAGGGAATACGTGTACAGATTAAGGATGATTAAGGGGTAAAACTAATTTGCCCCTCAATAAAACCTCCTGAATTAACACCTTAAATTTAAGATGGGGTTTCACACATGTAATTTTAAAGTAAAATTAAGGGGTCGGTTTCACAAATTAATGGTCACTTAATTCAAATGAAGGGGTTTGGTGAATTTTCTGGGGTAAATTAAGGTAGGGTTAAGCACATTTTGAGTACATTGTGTTTCATAGTGAGTACAACCCATTCTTCTGAAATAGGTTTGTCTATATAGACTGCATGGCTGCGTGATTGATTTTATATACCTGTTACCAAAGGGTGTAGTTGAAACACCTGTACTTAATAAGTATGAGGTGTCCACACACTTTTGGCCATGTACTTTGAGTGGTTTGAGAGATGTTTAGGGAAGTTCCTTTTCCATGCAATGTGAAATTAGTGTAACAATACAGACAGAAGTCCCAGCATAATTCCATCCTTGAAACGTGTCATATGTTTAAGCCCAGAATTGCTGTTTTCACAAGATTTCTCAAAGAAAGAACACTGGAGTAGTAACACAGCAGGTTAACCTGATGTAAAGTGACAAAAGTTAGTCAAATTTATCACTTTGAAATCAATGTGCTTAATGTTTCCTCTTCTTTGCTCTCACAGGATGGCATGAACTGGATCTGCAACAACATTATGAACAGAAAGAAGTGAAGCTGCCTGTTGTTCCATGATCAGATAAATACTGGTCTGATCCAGTCGAGGCCAGTGAGACGTGCATGGTCCCGTCCAGCAAGGACACTATGTATTGCCCAACTATATGTAGCCCAGATATACACATGTTCAGATGTATTTTTGGCTGATTATGTTCTAAAGCAACCCAACATCTGCTAAATAAAAAATTAGAACTAAGTATTTTTCTTCTAAAACATGAGAAATCTCAACTGGACATAAATTTGACTTATTGGACATAAACCCTCACCTCCTATTGTTTTTTTATTTGAAATGATTTTGACAGGGTTGTTACCTTACACACGACTATCTAGTAAACATTCAGCAGGTATTCCAGTGGTGTGTGTTAGTAGAGTGGGATGGTCTTGGCCTCAGACTCTTTAGGAAAGAGTCTAAAGTGTTACTCTTAGCTCTAAAGAACTCTTAGCTTTCTCATTGTTGCTGTTTCTATTAGCTGATCATCGTCCAAGTGTGTGTGACTCTAGGGTTGCAGAACTGTTATCAGGTTTCCCTGGGCTTTGTCATTAAATATCAAGGCAATTCTTTGCACTTTGTCTTTTTCTTTATTTAAATGTCTCCCAGCATGTCTGTGGAAATGCATGTCTACCTGTCTGTCTGCTTTATCTACCTGTCTCTCTACCTATATACATTTATTCATTCATTTTCTGTAACCACTTTATCCTTACTAGGGTCAGGTACCCGCAACCTATCCCAGGGTCTACAGGTGCGAGGCAGGGACTCACCCTGGACAGGACCCTAGCCCACTGCAATACACACGCACACACATGCACGCACACACACACACAGTAAACACACACACACAAATTTAGAATCCCCAATTCACCTGATGCTCACTTCTTTGGACTGTGGGAGACACCCAGAGACCCTGGAGGAAACCCCACACCACCACGAGGACATGCACACACACACAAGACCAGGACCCGGATTCAACACTGGAGGTGTGAGTCAACAGAGCTACCCACTGCACCACCGTGGGGCCCGAGCCATATAGCCTACAGTCATTTGCAAAAGTGTATACATCCCTTTTCCCACACTGGGACTGAACTTGCATGCTCATTATACTTATTGTTATGGGGTGCTCATGCATATGCATATATTGAGTATTTTACTACAGACTTCAAACTTGGTTTAACCAGTCAGATTTTGGAATGTGTTTTGTAATGTGTAGTGAACTGTGCAGAAGTGTGTTCTTGGTGTGTGCTTATTTTTAATTAGAAAATCAATGAAATATTATTTAACCAGGGATGTTTAAATGTTTCTATTGGAAAATTACTTACATTAGAAGTAAAAATCTTTACTTCTAATGAAAGTTGATGTAAAGCAAATCATGTTGGAGCATTTTTATTGGTTCATTTGTCTTCCACTATCTATCTATCTATCTATCTATCTATCTATCTATCCATCCATCCATCCATCCATCCATCCATCCATCCGTCCATCCATCCATCCATCAGAAGTAGAATTGGGTGTTGTGATGTGCAGTTGTGATGAACCTGACCAGAAGGTTTCAGTACTTTTACTGGTGTTCTGGTAGCACTGTTAGGACATTTCTGAAGAGATAAAATCACTGCTCTAATAAGTGTATGTGTTATATTAGCTGAGCATATCTTTCTGCCCTGCACACAGAAAAGTACAGCTCAAAGAACAGAGAATGAATGAATGATTAATATCTGATGCTAATCAGCAGACATTACCCTTCATAACAAAATGGAGGACAAGAGATGAGTCAGTTGGTCACAAAGAGCAGTCATTTTCACTCGTACAGTTTTGGCAGACATGTGTGTTTAGACGCAACAACAATACCAAGTTTTCCTAGATAGAGCTTAAGGTCAGGGACTCAGGAGATAAGGCCTTGCAGATGTGGTTTAGAACACAAAGGGTCGGTTTCCCAGACAGGGATTGAGCCTAGTCCTGGATTATGTAGTGCTGTGAATAGAGATTTTCCATTGAAGAGGAAAGGGTAGTCTAAGACTAGGCTTAATCCCTGTCTGGGAAACCGACCCAATATGTTTTACAAATTTATAAATACATATGTAATATACTCCTGTAATATACTGATTTTAGAAGCATAAATTCCTTAAGACATCTGGTTCCTATCACGACTACTATGAACAATTCTGACGCCAAAATGACGTATTTTACCTCAAAGCACTTTGTTTGCATCTTAACTTTTTAATTAAGCTAAAATTAAGACAAAATGATGGAATCCACCTTCAAATATTGTCACACAGTGTCTGAGAGAAGTGCTAATGTAGCTGAACTCTTCATTATTAGATTAGTACTTGCTGTTAGTCAGGCCTTTGACTAACATGACCTCATTCTTTGCATAAGAAAGCACATATAACTGCATTTATAGGAAGCTTCATGATCTCTGCAGTCTACTACCTGAAAGGTGGAGCATGGAAATGTTTGTCCTTCTGGAAATACGAAAAACCAGTCTGACATTGTCAGGGTCCGCTTTCTGTTCTACTGTGCTGTTCACTGGATAGGGTGGGTCAGATATTGTGTGTTTTCACTCTTCTCATTGTCTTCATCCTTAACACGTGTCACGCTCAGGCTCTCAGACCCTCATCGGAGGTTGCTATGGCAACATTGCCGGAGAGAACAGCTTCTTCGTCTGTATCTCTCGCACTCTCCTCCTCACATCTCCTCCTTTCACAGTGAAGTATCTGAGGTGAGGGGCTGAAGATTGCAGTGTGTGTGGTTCTGAGTGAGTATCTTTCTCTGGACCCTGATAAAAGTGCTAACAAATGAGGATTTATCAAATGTTTTTAAGATAGTTTGAAAAAGTAAGATTCTTAAAAATAGGTTCCAATCTAAAATTAAAAGCTGTGTTTTTCTGTATGGGATCGTATTTGTTCAAATCTGAAATTCCAGCTTCTGATTCTGTCTTAAGAATTTGTGGATTATGAGTTTGTGAATTAGTTTAGTCTATAGGTATAAGCTGCTTGACTTTGTATATCCATTTTTGTTGTTAAAAATAATTTAAAATTTTTATTTTGAATGGACTTACAGAATGATCTAAAATTACTTTTTTGAGGGTGTTTAACACTAAACATTTTTCGTCAAAAAGAGGTTTTGTTCCAACTCTAACCATATAAAATATATGTGTCATTTACTACACCTGTCAGAGGTTTTGATGTTATGGCTGATTAGTGTATATATTTCAATTGTTGGGTCTTAAGAGTTATTCCTTGCCAACTCACCCAGACCTTCAGAGCCTTTACAAAAAAAATCTGGCACAAAAATCAATTTAATAAACACAACCAGGCAAAAATGAACAATTCCCAAATATGTTCAAAGTTACAATGTGTTTACATTGTTTTTTTGGTGTAAATAGCAGCTCACGCAAGTTTAACTTTAATTTTATGTGTGATGTGGTATGAACATTCTTGTAAGTCGTAATTTAAAAATATTGTTTATTAAACATATCTTTATTGTGCTAAGTCTTTACTAGGGTTCTGTCTTTATTGTGCTAAGTCTTTACTAGGGGTCTGTCTTTATTGAGCTAAGACTTTACTAGGGGCCTGTCTTTATTGGGCGAAGTCTTTACTCGGAGTCTGAGTCTTTACTGGACTAAGTGAGGGGCTAAGTGAGGGGCTAAAGATCGCAGTGTGTGTGGCAATGATTTAGCAGTTTGCCGAGTTCTGAGTGAATGTCTTTCTCTTTGGGTCTGAGTCTTTATTGGGGGTCTGTCTTTATTGGGCTAAGTCTTTACTAGGGGTCTGTCATTATTGGGCTAAGTCTTTATTAGGTGTCTGTCTTTATTGGGCTAAGTCTTTATTAGGGGTCTGTCTTTATTGGGCTAAGTCTTTATTAGGGGTCTGAGTCTTTATTGGGCTAAGTCTTTATTAGGGGTCTGTCTTTATTGGGCTAAGTCTTTATTAGGGGTCTGTCTTTATTGGGCTACGTCTTTACTAGGGGTCTGAGTCTTTATTGGGCTAAGTCTTTTCTAGGGGAGTCTGTGGTTTGTCAATGTGGGTTTCATTAGTGGTTCTCAAAGGTGATTAAGAACCTCTAATGAATAATTAACATTATTTTCTGTGCAGGTGCTAAAGTGAATCTACGCCACAGCAGGGGCCAGACAATCCATTACTCTTCATCCTCAGGCCGGGTTAGTGAGATGTCAACTTCAGCTCCCTCCATGCAGAGCTTAGTGTACCCCACCTCCGGCAGCTCAGGGTATGAAGTGGGGGACAAGACCACCACCCCTGCTGCCCTCCCCAGCCCTCCGGCTGGGGAAGATTTCATGCATGCTCACAACATCATCATCATCATCATATTCTGTGTGGTGTGCTTCCTGTTGATGGTGGCCTTTTTCTACGCTTTCTGTTTCCGATGCACGCTGCAGTCTTCACCCAAGGACAGCCGCACTGATGCAGGTTGCAGCGTGGAGAGAGAGGACGCCACCTTCAGACGCAGCTCCTCAGGCCCTTCTCTTGGAAACACTATATGAAATGAGCCAAAAGACCTATCATCCATCATCACTGATTCTCACAGTCATTGGAAAACATTATGTGTTATGTGATTAGAACCAGCTAAACTACATTTCTCATCATGCAACAGAGATGGTTCAATCGATGAGCTCAATAGAGGAACCACAACTTCTGCTGCTTCAAACTCCATTCATGAGCTATGAACCCTCCTAGAAATTTCATAAGAATATCATAATCTACTGTTTTCCTGTTTTCACTCTTGAGTACTGGCAAACATATTTATTCAAAATGTAATTTATGATTGTTAGTGTTTCTGATATTTTGGAGCCATTTAAAAGTGGGGGGTACAGGTGAAAAAAATGTTAACTAAAGCATTCATCTAAGTTGAAGCTGAAAGTCTGCACTTTGAACAATTTGCACATTATTTTATGACAATTACAAAACCAAGTGAAAGTTGCTTCATGTATGGTTTTTGTCAATTCAACCATATTCACAGTGAAATAAAACACTGTTCCTCCAGGACCATATGCTGTGGTAAACGACTAAAATATCAATAACTTTGTCAATGTTCAGATATTTGTGGACCTGACTGTATGTCACACAGCAAGGGCTCTCTGGATCTACATAACCTTCTCATTAGACCAGTGGCATTTGAGTCAGTTTAAATATGACTGTTAAAATGTAAAACATGTCATTTTTGCCATCCAAATAGACAGTGTAACAAACACTGTGTTACACCAATTTTAGATGCTTATGAGATGTAAACCAAGTCAAAGAGGTTTGATGTGAAACTTAAAGACTTCTTCACAGTGGTGGTGACGAGTTTTTCAAAACAATGTCAGTGAAAACAACGTTCACATTGTCAATTTTGGGACTCAACCCAACATTTATTTTTTTTATTTTTTTTTTTACATAGTTTGAAGCTGCCATTTACCCTGTGTCAAAATTTCATGGTGAACAGATCGATAGAAATGATCCAACATGAGCAAATGAAATATCATTACATTTATTTACATTGAAAATTATGACAGTTGTCCTGTAAAGTTTCTTTTTTGGAGATTTTGTTCTGACAGCGCAATATGCTTTCAGGTGTGTTACAATATTTAATACTATGTGCATCCTGTTCTGTTAATCCATCTCAAGGAAAACAGTCCAGTTCTGTGCAATCAGTGGCCACAGAACTCCATACCATGTGTTAAACCTTTTTGGCGTGTTTTGTAATTTGTTTCAATAAACATCATAGTCAGAACATCAGAATTATGAAACTAGCCCAAATTTTATTGTCTCATGGCTTCTAAACATTCTACACAGGTCACACAGAAAAAGCCCCCGATCACATAACCATTATATATTGATGTGTCTGATCACATTACCATTATATTTTGATGTGTCTGATCACATAACCATTATATATTGATGTGTCTGATCACATAACCATTATATATTGTGATTGAATTTTTGAAATGTCATCAATTTCATCATGTAATCAGCATGAGCTGCAGAAGCAAATGTCAGTTAGTGACTTAATTTCAGTATGTGTAAATGATATAGTTCACAATACATTCACACTATAAAATTTTTTAAAAATCAATCTAATAAAAACACTGAGAAATGTATTTAGACATAATATCACAACATTTTCACGTTGTGCATTAAAAGCTCTAACACTGAGGTGAGGTAACCGAGAAATTTTCTGCCCTGTAGAGTTTAGCTCCAACCCTTATCTAACACAATTAAGCAAGACCTTCAGGGCCATCTGAATATTACGGATCTCCAGATTCAGGAACAATTATGTAAAATGAACAACTTAAATCACTATAAAACCTACAGGACTTCCAGTGCAAAGCGACTGTCTGTGCGAGTCTCTGGTGGCATCTGCCTCAGGACATAGAGCACATGGTGCTTTTTTCCGAGCAGCGCGAGTCACAGGAACCTTCAGGAGACTCCAAGATTGAATCCCGGCCATCAAACTCTGGAGACTCCATGTCAATGTGAGGGTCCTGGAGACCACCGTCCTGCAAGACATCCTTACTATGAGACTGAGACAGACACAGACAAATACATAGACATACACAAGGCAGGGAGACATAGACATACACAACAGCTGACAGTCTGTGCGGTGCAGACACATATGAAGCCCCGTACTGGATTATATTAATAAAGACGTTCCACAGGAACCCGTCCAGGATGGATGTAGCCTGTGTCTGGATAACAAGCCAAATATAATTTAGTACTTCTGGAGAGAGTACATCTCCTACCTCACAGCTGTTCGATTTAATTACAATCCAAAGCATCAAATGTCAAATTGCACCACAATTTGATCTGAACAAGAAATGTTTAAAAAATGTATTTTTATTTTTTAAAAACTATTTGCACAGGACTGGAATAGAGACACTTAAAACTACACACAAAGCTCTCCTGTAGTATTTTGTAGTAATCAAAAAAATAAGCATAAACTCTCAGAAAAAAAGGTATCAAGCTGTCACTGGACAGGGAGGTACTCCTTGCACCACTGGTACTTTTTCATTTGGGAACATAATGATACCATTTTTTTTTTCTTTATACTTGTAGATTTTTCATTTTTCTGTATAAAATGTGATGATAATGTACAAATATGTCACACTACAACAGGAAAAACCCATTTTAAACAAACATTTGGATCTTAATTCCTTTGTTGTACTTTTGAGCGTACATTTACACATATAATGTAATGTATGTGTTGAATAAATATGTACTTGAACAGCACCCTGCACACTTTATTTTCATGCCTGTTTCTTAACAATTAATTAGAAAACAGTTCGTAAAGTTCTAGTAAATGGAGGCATAGAATTTGTAAGCAGGCCTAGAGATGCATTATAAACCTATTTATATATGTAAATAAGATCTTCTGTTACTCCAATGAACTGTTTGTTGATTATTATTAAAATCTATTTTAATTTTCTGTACAGGAATCGCAGTCTGAATGACTGCATGCAAGTCGAGGCAGTGCAAAGCACGAGTACATTTCTTTACTGGTTGTGGCCTTTACGGTAAAAAAAGACGCTTGATTTTTTTTCAGCTGCAGTGAATGTCAATAAAAAAGTCCTGTGCTTTTTCTCACCTTGCTGACAGACATCTCCTCCACTCTGCCCTCCTCCATGGACTCCTCCAGAGAGTTGCCGGATGTCTCCAACTTGATACGATGGGAGCGGATAGACTTCACATCATCCTCATCCTCACCTGCCACGGACGGGAACACCTGGCCAAAGACATGAAATCCCTTAGAGCATCAGATGGACAGAAAATGAGAAACGTGTCAACATGCAGTAGCACTGTGTACTCATGGGACACTGAAGTGGAGCCCAAAGTGAAGACATACCTGCAGTATAGACAGAAATGGTTCAAAATTAATAAGCCACAGCTGGATCGCCAGATTCAGTAACAACAGTGACACGCCCCATGGCTGCATTTTACTATGTTTTGTTATTCCGTTAGCATGTGGTCAGCATGAACAGGGCTGAGGAAGCTTCACATTTCTCGGTTTACAGGCCAGTCACACCAGATAAGTGTGGGTTATATGGCAAAAATATGATCACAATATGATACATGATAAATACAATATATGGACAAAAGTATTGGGACACACCTCTTAATTATTGAATTCAGGTGGCCCCTTACTTCAAGTGAAGGGTAATCTTAATGCTTCAGCAGACAAAGATATTTTGGACAGCGCCATGCTTCCAACTTTGTGGACACAGCTGGGGAAGAACCTTTTCTATTCCAGCATGACTGTGTCCCAGTGCACAAAGCAGCTCCATAAAGACACGGGGCTTGTGTTCAGTGTGGAAGAACTTGACTGGCCCACACAGAGTCCTGACCCCATCCAACACCTTTGGGATTAACTGGAACGAAGACTGTGAGCTAAGGTTTTCTGTTCCATCATGAGTATCTGACCTCATAAATGCTTACAGAATTAATGGGCACAAATTCCCACAGAAACACCAAAATCTTGTGGAAAGTCTTCCAAGAAGAGTGGAAGCTGTTATAGTTGCAACTCAATATTAAAGTCTATGTATTTGAACGTCATTAAAGTTCCTGTTGGTGTACGGATCAGGCGTCCCAATACTTTTGTCCATATTGTGTATCATCTATACATATATGATTTTTCTGAGATTTGATATTTTGAAACGGACAAAAAACTGAAAAAAGTCCCATGCACTAAACCTTCTTAATCAGGCCTTACAGCGGCCTGCATCCAAACATACAAGCAGTCAGTGCTTCTTAACCGCTAACAATATACACAACATTCTTATAAAAGTGCATTGTTATTTAGTTATAATCTACTTTTAGACTTGCGAAAGCTGCCGACATTTCAGATTCATGGTGGTTTAAAATCACAGGACTCGCTGGTAATCACTTATATTACAGAACCTCCTCAAGTAAGCCCAGCCCAGCACGAGAACAGAACAGAAGATTCTCGGCTCTTTCAGAACTCAGTGCAGTGTACCATGACTTCCTCATCGATGGGGGGCTCAGGGGGCGAAACTGCAGCCTTGCTGATGGTCTGGGCCTCAAACTGAGGACAGGCCGCCTGAGCATTTCCATCCTTATCCCTCTTCCCTTTCAGCCAGTATGTCTCGATCTCCACGTTGCCCTGCAGGATAAACAAGCCTCAGTGGTTCTGCCAGCTGCAGTGTGCACTCAGAATACAGGCATGTGTTAGAAATGTCTGTGGGTTTGTATTGCTGTGTTGTTTCTGTAGAAAGGAGTTGCCGTGGTTACAGGCAGACAATTAGCATTCATTCACTGAGGAAATTCAACAAGCAATCTGAACTTAATTGCCTTGTAGAAGATTAATCCATCAGTAAACAGTAGACACACACAAAGGCTCAAATGCTCCTTTTTTAGGACAATCTCAGGGAATGGGTCATGTATATAAGTCCTGTATGCAGATGTGTAAAATGTGCCTGTCACTGTTGTTTCATACACTACTGACTGCACTTAATTTTAATTTCCAAACAAAAAAATGTTTGGAGAAAATTTCAAAATATCACATAGAAATAATTTGTTATACCCTGGAAATGTTAAACTACATAATATTATTTTACAATTGCAACAATTGAAATAGTGATGTTAAGAGCAGAGTGTGTGCATGTGTGACTCTGTTTCATCCATCAGAAACTGAATCAGGAGCGAAGCTGCTGGAATACAGCACATAGAAAAGCTGCTTTACAAACACTGCCGCACTCAACAAACATATGGAGGCGTACCTATATGCGATAAGGTAATATCTCCCATAAATATGATATTTTCAAGAGTCAAGATTCAATATTCTCTACATCTATTTGTATTGACTTGATATGCAAAAATAATATGTCTAATATTTCACACACACACACACACACACACACACACACACCAGAACACCAGCCCACCTGTTGCCGGTCATTAGTGAGTTGAAGTAACAGGCTGGAATCTATATGTCTTTAATGAGAAGAGTGAGTCATCTCTGGCCCTTTAAAGGTTAACAGCTCATACATTCAAAGCTGTGTGCGAAATCCCCTCTGGTTATTGGGGGGTCCCCCCATTAAAAGCTTTGCCAGTGTGGAAGGGTTGAATGGAATCAAAATGTTTGTAATTTATTAAATTTACAGTTAGAAACTGTAGCTTATCTGTGGATGCACAGTTTATCTTAGCCATCAAGTAGCTCTTCATCACTTTTCAGCGTCTGACCACAGAGTCGCTCTTGGTTGGATATTTTACGTGGACCATTATCAACCCAGCAGTAATAATGACTTGTGTAAAACTGTAGCAACACTTCTGTGCCTGATACAGTCATACCAGCACCGCACACACGACCAGGCTGCTAGTGTCAGTGTGGCTGCTGTGCTGAGAATGGTCCAGTTCCCAAGTAATAACTGGTCAACAGAAGTGTTATGACCAGAAACTGGCAAATGATGAATGGAATGCAGTAACAGATGGACTGTAGTCTGTAACTCTAACCCCAAAATAGTTGTTACTACTTTTAATTGCAGAGATGAAATTGTAGGCATTAATACAGGTGAGGGTTATAATAAAGGGGAAAAAGGCACAGATCTCACTTTCTCTTTCTGACTCCTGCTCTGAAGTGCAAACACACACACACACACACACACACTCACACACACTTACACCCACACACACGCACACGCATACACACACAGACATGTATGTTTGATGTATGTAATGTATCAGCATAGTTTTATCTTTGCCTTTTCTAAAACTCACTGGAAGTTCAGTTCAAATAGAGCAAGTCCCATTTGTGGGCCTATGACTTTATCAACACAACACATAACTAGTTTAAGCAAATATGTATTTTTGTTTTGTTTTTTGAACCAGAATATTCCACTGAATATTCTCTTGTTGCATCCATTCTTTTTTATTGATAGCAATCCAATCTTAATTATTTTACACAGGTGCATATGAATATGAGAATCAAGTGGATTCTCATATTCACTCCTGTTACACCAGGAGTGTAACATTACTACATAATGTAATTGTCAGGATGTAAAAAGTAATTCAGAGCAGTTTGGTTGTAGAGAAACTTACCAGGTCAGTGTTTGCCACACTGATGTTGATAGAAACCAGGCATCTGAAGTGTTTAGTGCTTCTAAAAGCTACATCACAGGAAGCTATTACATGGAAATATTACGAAAATGGTCCCGACTGCTGGATTTCAGCCTAAAATGTATTTTTAAAGTTAAAAAAAAAAGATTTACCACTATTTTACAGATATCAGCATCTGTAACATGTGTACGTTCATTGGTGGCCTTGGATTGTAGATAAAAAGGCAATATTTGTGTTTTAGACCTTGTGACCCCTGATTCCTATCACCAAGTTTCTCTACAATGAACCAAAATGACTCTAAATGACTTTGCGTACATCTGAAACTCTGAATTTTGCAGAAGATGGCAGTACTAATCCCTCTTTAAGGATCAGTTAAAGCAGACAGTCAAAAACATTGTTCCATATTAATAAAGACATTACTGTCCAATACCTTTGGGAAAAAAATCTAAAACATCATTAAGTTTTTAAAATGGCTGTTATTACCAAACATTTGCCCCTTATCATTTTCTAGCCTCCTTTGCAGTAGAAGGATTCCGCAGCCTCTCACCTTTATGGTTATGGTTCCACGTCTCTCGAAGATGAAATGGCTGCCTTTGAGGTGCTCATAGGTGGCGCTGCTCAGTTGGATGTGCATTTCCTGTAACACGCGGTACACTGAGTATCACTGGATTAACCAGTAGTGGAAAATACAGCACTGTGCAAAAGTCTCAGGAACCTATGCAAACTGTTTAAAGCCTTTTTTCTCAGCATGTAGCAAAGTTAACTATAGAATAAATGCGAACAAATAAGAAAGCAGTAAAAAAAATCAGATTAGTTCTGTGTGTAAAAGTAGTAGATATTGTGTGAGCTGGTGAGGAGAACACAGGTTCGGTTCCAGATTCCTCCTCAGTTCCTCCAGCTGTTGTTTGGATTGTGAAACTCCATCAGCAGCTCCTGATTTAATTTAATGAAGGACTGATGGAGTCAAACCAGGTTTCTGATGAAACTACAGTAATACTGAACTTCCACAAGAACTCACTGATATACTGAACATCACATCACTATTTACTGTAGAACGTTATTCGTATTTAGTTTAATTTAGTATATTTAGCAATATCCATGTAACAAAAAACACTAAACATATCTTAAATATTTTCACAGGTGAGGCTTTTGCACAATGCTGTACTTAAGTATTAGTGTAATACTGTAACATAATACTGCACTTAATTTGGAAGATGTGCACCTAAACTCATCTATGCTAATTTACACCATTACATAATATAACCCAACTAAAGAAAACTTTTCATTTTATCTGTCAAAATGTGTTTACATTTGTGTACTTGAGTGTGTTCCCTTTCATTTTTACATGTTTTCAAGTCTATGTTTGGCTCCATACAGAGTAAGATAACTCATACTTCCAATTAAATATTAGGGGTTTTTTTTACTTTTTCCCACTGCTGGGAAAATGTATAACCAAATCAGTTTATACATGACATATCAACTGATAATTATGTATATTTTTGTACTACGTCACTCACATAAAACGCACAAAATGAACACAAACCTTCCCATTGCTTTCCATGGCTGATGCTGTGTGGACAGTGTCACCATGGAGACCGTAACGAGGCATTTTGTGACCTACAACCCCAGCAACAACCATTCCAGAGTGGATGCCTGAAACCAGAGTCAGGTCACTAAAGGTCAGCATTATAAACTACACTTTAATGGAGTTTACAGGACAGCATCACAGCAGGAAGTCATGCCCCAGCACAAAGCCATGTATTTCGTGTGTGTGTGTGTGTGTGTGTGTGTGTGTTTGTGTGTGTACAGTGGAGGAGCTGTAAGAGCAGTTCATTGTAATTCTCAGAGGGCTACTTATGTGAAAGTAATTAGCTGAAAGTCAATGAGGTGGAAATGAAAATCTAAATAGATCTTATTCCTATATAAAATCATACACTAATCCTATACAACCAACACTACGGCCTCAAAATTAAAGGGTCAGTGAGACAAGATGAAATATGAGATACGAGGATTTCAGAGTAAGCCTCCACACACCCACTCTGATCTGGATGTTGTTGCCATTAGACGGGTCTTTGAGGTGGTCGATGGAGCGCACCATGTCCAAGGCCATGTCACAGATATTATGGGCGTGATACTTCGTCTTCTCTGGAGCTCCGGCTACAACCATGTAGGCGTCTCCAATAGTCTCAACCTGAGTAAAACACACACGCACGCACACACATACACGCACATGCACACAACATGTCATATTACAATTTTAAAAAATGTGCTCAATAATGACAACAAAAACACAAATGGTATGTGGTTTCTGAGAACTCACTGGGTCCCGCAGTTCTGAGGCCCATTCCGAAATGAATTTCTCTATTTTCTCTTTTTTTGCACCAGCTCAAAAAAAGTGTTCAAATAATCACAATAAAAAATCTCAGCTTCCAGAACACCTGCATTGATTTATTAATTTATAGATTCTGAAGGATTTTACAGACGACGTTTCTGATGAATTGCTGTATTTGTGCTAGACTTTGTACAATTTTTTTACAACAACAATGAAACTAAGCTTTTCAATCAGACATAATTTCTAATACAAAACACATTTGTAAGAATATTACCTGAAAAAGACAAAGTGATACCTAGCAACAAGGTGTGTGAAGCACTGAATAAAACCTTCGTACAATAATCCATGATTTTGGATAGAAGTTGTAAAACACAGTTTTGTTTTGAGTCATTTTCAACTGAAATATTACATTTTGTGATGTATATTTTGTATCAAGAAAATATTTTGTCATGTGTCACAATGTCATATTTTTGCATCACTGTCTGGCGCTAACTAGGATATAAAACAAATAACACCCTACACACACACACACACGCACACGCACACACACACACACACGCACACACACACACACACACTCTGCCCACCTTGAAGACTCTGTGCTTTTCGCTGAGCGTGTCGAAGAGTGTGTACATGGTGTTAAGCATAGACACCACCTGCATTGGGGTGATGTGGCTGCAGATGCGAGTGAAGCCCACCACATCACTGAACAGGATGGTCACATCTGGAAACACCTGAGTCACACACATACAACAGAGATTAATAAACACATTCTCAATTAAAATGTAGTCAATTAAACAATGTAGTTACTATTTCATGTTTTGTTCATATTCTAATTGTAAATAAAGACATACTCTGAAGAAAACACACTTCTGTAGATTGCAATGCAGAGTAACTATTTACTGCATTCAATATGTTAGGAAAGGTAAAGCCTGAGAAGTGACCTGTATAAAGGTTATGGTACATTTGATGTTTTATGTTGTATTTATGTTAAACTTAATAAATGAATAGAAGAAAAACGAATAGAAGATAAACCTGTAGAGTATGTGCACCAAAACATGTTATTTGACTGAAAATGTTTCAACTTTCTGACCTCGCATGTGTTGACCGCAGGCTCTCCCTTACGCAGTCTCTTAGCAACAGGTTTAGGAATCATCCTGTAGAGCAGGTCATCAGTCTTCTTCATCTCATAGTCCAGCATCTTCATACTCTCCTCCAGCTTACTGGACTTCTTCTGCTCCTGTGAGGGCGAGGAGTTCAAATCAGGTCAGTTACACACCGATACTCTTCATTTTACTTGAATGGACTAAAAAAGCTACGTTCTTCCAGCTGCATGCTGGTTCGGCCTGACCTCTCGTGCTGACTAAATCCGAATGAAATTGACTATATTTTTGCATAACAAAAGGCCCATCATCCCAAAATGCAACCATTTATGATGCCTCTTATTGAAAAGACTGAAAGCTTTTTTCTGAGTGTCTGAGTGTCTGCAAAGAACCCTTGAACAATTTCAGCTCCTTTTCAACAGTGAAATGAAAGAGTAATGAGATTTCTCAAGTATTGCAAATACTCCTCAGTGTACATCCTCCTCAGTGCTAAAACAGTGAGGTACATCTTAAGGGGTCCACTGTTAAACTGATGAGTGCTTTTGATGAGTGAAAAACACAGAAACAAAAGCCTGGCTCCATTCAATATTCCCAAAAGAAACTGTCCTTCTGTCTGGAAGGTGTCACAGACAAATGTTGTTTGACAAGAACCTGGAAGGGCCATTACTCTGGTAACACACAAACACTCACCTGTATGAGAGCCCTCTTGAGCTCCTCAGACTGCTGCGTCCCTGCCAGCACCAGATCTCTGCTGGAGTCGTGCATGCTCAGGTCATTAATGTAGAGTCCAGTCTTGAACATGGCACTCAGACTCTCCATTCTACAGAGAGGGAACACACATGCACACACATACATGCATGAACACACACCAAACTAGACTTACCGAGCCAGTTGCAGAACAATAATAATAATTATTATTATAATAGTAATAAAGCTTTTAGGGGCACCTTTCATACAGGAAACAAGTATGTGCTTTAGAGACAAATGAAACAACTCAATAATTGTAATTAAAGAAAAAGTTTAAAATGGGCTATTCTTTCAGTGTGCTGTCATTTACTGATTTACTAAGTGAATGTAAGTATTCATCCTCTGTAAGGAACTTGCAAAAAGATAACATTTTTAGTGTACAATTTCTAATTATTTATATTGGTAAAAGAAAAATTAATAAAATGTAGCACATTTTGCACAGGCCACATTTTACACAAATTCAGCAAATGAACAGTACGTGTATAGGCAATAGAGAATGTGCATTTATCACTTAGAAAATGTGTGTGTGTGTGTGTGTGTGTGTGTGTGTGTAGGCCTTACACAGGCGTCCCCAGGAAGATAATGGACTCCCATTCGGGCATGTATCTCATCTGGCCTTTCAGTTTGAGGCAGCGGCTCCCGTCCCCCCAGCTCTCCATGGCATTAGCACTGTTCCCATCTAACAGAGCAAAACACTATCAGCGGCCCTTCATTCACACACACCGCCAGCGTCTAGCAGTGCCACAGAGTGCCATCCTTTAAGTGTCTTCAGTGCAATGTTTCTCCATTTGCCACAATGACAAATAATCACTGAATACATTACAACAACCAAATAAATTATTGTTTTAAACCTGGTAAATTCAATTCACCCCAAATACTCATTTGCATTTACATTGAACTATTCTCTGATTAAAACTTATGAACAAGACTGTTATATTCACAACACAGTTCTGGAGATACACATTTCTTTACATTAGTATTGTATTCATATATTGAGGTGTGTGAGAGGAATGCTTCACTTCTGTAATAGTGTGATTACAAATCATACATTTTTCATACAAAAATACAGTCATATGCAAAGCACGCTTGGTCAAGGTACAAGTTTTGTTGACTTTTTGGGTGTAAATAAGTAGAGAAAATCCTTCTGCATGTTTTAATATACAGTTACTGTATACTGAGTGTCCACACTTTTGCATGAACTAGCTATTCACTAACTGTATGGCCAGGATCTGCTTATAGGTCCAGGGTTCCATTCCTCATTCCTATAAATTAGGAATAATTCAACGGATGGCATCGTTTTCTATATAAATACTAAATTATGAACTTCAGAGTGTAAAAAATCAGGGAAATTAATAGATTACTACTGCCTTACTGAACTGAGTTGGGTGTATGATAGAGGGATTGATTGACCTTTGTAATCGTCTCCAATGATGGACTGGAAGGCCATGAGCTCCACGTCTACATCAGCAGAGCGATTAGCGTTCTCATAATCAGAGTCTGTGATGGAGAGAGAGAAAAAAAAACAGTTCAGCACCTCCACTGATACCTTCAATTCTCAGCTACACAGCTTCACTGTGAGAGAAAACATGTCTAGCTGGAAATATGGGACCTTCCTTACTCTGGACTCTGTTATGAAGGTTCCGCTCCCTTTTCACAGGTTCCTTGGACATGATTTCAAACAGATTGTTGGGGTGGGAGATGATCTTTGGAGAGAAAATAAAGCAGTCAGTCTCTTGTTTCTCCATTTTATTTCAAACTGTAACACTAAGTTTACACTAGATTTTACCCTACACTCAGAACCCACTGAGAGCTTTAGTTGCTTCATTCTGTTAGAATGATATTTGTGAGTAACCCCTTTAACTGTGAAGGCTAGAACATTTCAATTGCTTACCTTCTCACTTAACAAAACCTCACATCTCAAACATACTCATTTCACATTAGACGTCAAATCTTCCTAAAACAACTGTTCAAATATATATAATATATTCATATTTTACTACAAATTTACAAGAATTACTACAACGAAATGTCAGTAATACAATACACATTTTATTCTCATTAACTCATTCTCATTTAAATGTTTTATTCAATATTTCAATTACTTTCAGTTACTATGTACAGCAGTTATTCATTTATAATGTTTTATGTTACATTATCTATCTCAAGACTTTATCACCAATTTTGGATATGAGGCATTCTGGATGTTTTAGTATATCATTTGATAATCACTTCACTCAGTGTTTTACAATTTTAGAATCATCCACAAAAGCTGCTCATCACTCATTCATTTTTCACACCTTCCTACCAACCTAGTGAACGCATTTTATCCATTTACAGTTGCAAAGTTTGAACATCTTTCAAATGACATGTTTTGTTGATTGTAAATAATTACACATCCTCTACAGATGTGATCATTTTATGCAACATTTGGTACACAATTTCTATTTATATATTTCTTTTTCTGCAATATGTTTTATTCAGCACATAAACCATAGCTCATATGTGCAGAAATGGCCTAAGAATATGTCTGAAACCAAATTGGTTTTATATTATTGAGATATTTATTACAAACCTTTGGACATTGAGAACAAACTTTAGTACAGAGATATAATGCACTTTATGTCAATTTTAGTGAGTTTCTATTGGTCTATTCACACAGTTTAAATGTCTACCAATGCTTTAAAATGGAGTGAAAAATAAAAAGACGAATGAAGTGGGATTATGAATAGAAATACTACTTTCATCATCATTATTGAATAATAGATCATAAGATTAGCCTTTAAGGGGTGAATGGTTAGGACTGAGCCACTAGACTGCAGTTTGTTTAAGAGGAAACACTCAAAACTACGTTTCCCATGAGGCCCCACACACCATGTTCCAGGTAAACTCCACCAGAGGCCGGGCCAGAAGGAAAGCATCGTTAATCTTCTTCCCATCCAGATCAGGAAAGACTGTGGCCAAGCCGGAGCCAACATTGTGCACCACCATGTCCTGTTGGGGATCATGAACATTACTTACCAGAACAGGACGTAATGAAGGAAAAGAGAAGGAGAATAGAGCTAATTGAATATACCACTTGTGGGACTACTAAAGGTTGATCTTATCTTCTCTTATCTTAGCTTCTTTACCTGTCTGAAGACTATATTGAAGGGAAACACCTCAAAGAAAAAGTCACTGGTGATGGGCAGAATCTCCTGCTCCTCTTCGTCCTCTTTCTGGATGTAGCGGTAAGCAGAGTTATCAAAGTTCAGTCTGAAAACAGGAGATAACATGCTCTAAATGTGGTGGATAAATAAGCTGAATACTCAACTGATCCTTCAACTGATCTCAATGTCACAAAAATAAGATTTAATTAAGAAAGTGTCCAAAAGATACTTAGAAGCAAAGTCTCTCTAGCACACTAGTGCAGTGTGTATTGCTTTCCTTATGAACATTGCTAAAATGAGAGACTTTGTATCAAAAGTCCCAAAAAGTCCATTAGACAGCTCCTGGTCATTAAAATGCTGCTGCTAGAGTTCTAACCAAAACCAAGAACAGAGATCACATCACTCCAGTTCTCCTTTCAGTGACTCCCAGTTCAGTACAGAGCTGATTTCAAAGCGTTACTCATCATATACAAATCACTCAATGTTTTGGTTCCTAAATACACCTCTGATGTGTTTGAAGTATGTATTCCTGGTTGGTCTCTTAGATCTGCAGAAGCTGCTCAGCCAGTGGTGAGAAGATCTGAAACTAAACCTGGTGAAATGGTGTTTAGTCTCCATGCAGCTCACTGCTGGAACAAAGTTCCCATCAGTATCAGATCTGCACCAATTGTAGCTTTAAAAAGCTGCACTATTGTCCTCTACCTTCTTTTATCTGCACTTCTTTTATACATTTTCTATGTATTCTTTTATCTCCTTTATTTGTTCTATTATTTTCTTTTTTTAATACTATTCCTGTTAAGCACATCGAATGACCTTTGTGTGATAATGATAATGTGCTATATAAATAAACTTGACTTGACCTGACGTGTGGTGATCATGGAGGTCCTCCTACCTCATAGTGACGTGGGAGTAATCTCCCACCAGCTGCTCAGAGAGAACCTCTACATGAATGTCTGTATCGTAGAACTGCTTCCCCATCTGTCTGAGTTGACCCATAGCGTAATGTAGGTAGCCCTTCCTCTTGCTCCTGCAGGCCGAGCCAAACAAACCACACACACACACACACACACACACACACACACACACACATCATTTTATGTTAATTATAACTTCGTCATAACGCATTTTACTTCTGTACCCTGGTGTATATTCAAGGGAAGCACAGTTTCAAGGAGAGTCCCTGAACTTCCTCTGTGGTGATAAGTGGGAGTGGTGGAGATGATGGTGGAGAGGTGAAAAATGATATTATTGGTTAACATTAATATGAATAATATGCACAGGCCAGGGAACAGTGTAGCCAGTCAGAACAGAGATCATTTACATATATCTGTATTACACGTACATTAACATAATCAATGGACCGATTATGACTGATTTATGACCCACACAAATGTCAAAAGTACAGGCCAGGGTTTATATGACCTTTGACAAGAAAGTGCTTTACTGGAAGGCAAGCATTGAAACGGGAGGTGCTTTCAAATGTCATCATCACATTCGCCAAAAAGCTGCAATGCGCTGATGTGATATTTTGTTATAATACTTAGACAAATGTACAGAATTTCCTCTAACCCAAGACAACAGTATGTCATACAGTGTCAGTTAAAAGTATGAGACGCCACATGTGCAAGTCAATTTCATTTCAATACCAAATCAAATATTGAGGCCTTGTAGCTTCAGTGTCCAACCAAAACAACTTTCATTCACCAAGCATGCCGTGGCTGGCGGACTGTGTCTGAGGTATTTGTGTGCGTTTTCTGAAAGGATCGCTTTACCCGCTCTCTAAACCAGTGTAAGGATTCCTGACTGGCCCTGTTTCCCTGTCTGGACGAGTGAATGTGTTTTAAACCTGTAGTGCAGCGTGACTCCGGTCGCTGACTCCTCTTGGCAGAAGAAGGTGGGGGGCTGAACTTTGGGGTAACTGAAGCGCAAGTACTCATGCAGGTTATCCAACCCATTCACAAAGTCACGCACATGACGGCCCAACACCTGAAACACACACACACGCATGCACATGGGCATACATACACACACAGCCAACAAGTCTGATATCTATTAAGAAGATTGCTGTACATTCACATATGTAAAGTATAGTCATAAAAAAGTTGCTAAAGTTTAGGCACCCCTTTTCAAATTATATGTTTTGTTGAGTTTCTGTGTGTGAATAAGCGCATCGTTTATAGAGAACACACTTGTGTATATTGCAGTGCATAATTACTGTTAATTTTGCCCAGTTTAACATACTGTAAAGAACATGTGGCCTGTGCAAAAGTCAGAGCACATGATTTTTTCCAATATGTTCAATCTGAGACTAAACTAGAACTTGTGTGGTAAACTTAGCAAAGAAAATGTCATATTTAAATTGGTTTCCTGAGGAGGATGTATCAGCGAAACTTGTCATTTGACCAAGATGTTCAAATCTTTTTCGTATGTCTACACATGAAAATAGAATAAACTTGTATCCTGGCATTTATACATATAAATGCCAGGATACAAGAATTACTGAAACAACACTGTGCAGCACCTTGAGGATCCTGTCGTAGCCGTATTTCCCCACAAAGCCCAAGAAGTAAACACCCCAGGAGTTCATCAGCTCATTATAGGGAGTGCCTGTGACGCCACTGGCTGCTTTCGCTATGCGTGGGATTACACTCTCACTGTACACCTGCACATAAACATGCAAACACACACACACACACACACACACACACACACACACAAACACATACACACACACACACACACACAATTCTTGTTGGTCTTCTTGTGATCACAATAAGCTTATTAGTACTTACTAGAACTTATAAAGTCCTGCCACTGCTTTATTATAAAAGTGTCAGTTCTATGCATTAAGATACCCTGCACACCTCATTATATTTATGTATTAAAATGAACTTTTTTTTTGTTTTCAGCTAACAGGATGAGACATCAGTTAACATTTTTATGATGTTTTCTTATAGTATTGGAAAAAGAAAAGTTCTTTGTGGCCAAAACTTTACAACAATTATGTGACTGCCGTCTTTCCGTTTTTTTTAAACAGTATCGAGTGACAGTGATAAGACTACACTTACTCAAACATGTTAAGAAATCCTCAGGAAAAAAAAGAAGAGTCTCATCAGTCTGATTCCGGACATACTGTACATGATACTGAAAAGTGCCTTTAGCCCTTTACTCCCAGCAGCTGTTTCTGTAATACTGGAGTTTATAGATATTGAGAGGAAAGTAACTAATTTATTAATTCAGTGATATCAGTGAATTGCCTGATTAAACAAAACAGGCACTACCACTTCATTAACTAATCAGTTGAATGGACGGAGCAGTTTCTCACCTGATGTGTGACGAAGGAATGCAGTCTAACGTCTGCCCTCTCCCTCACCAGCTTCCACACGTCATCCCCGTACGACTCCTTAATGAAGTCATGCAGACTCTCACACAGCAAACCATACATGCTGACTGCACCACGATACACACACACACACACACACACACACACAGGCCTTCAGTCAAGCATGCTGTCTGAACAGCAAAAAAAGTAAACACATATACACTCAACCAGTATAAGTAACTTTCTCACACACTCAGAAAGCCTTACTCTAACACACACTCACTTCTCAAACACTCAGCCTCAGTGAAGATGTCGAGGACACAAGGCCAGTAGAAGGTTTCTCTCAGATCTTGTAGAAATCCCAAGCGCCTGTGGAGAAAATATGCTAGTGATGACCAAAACAGTAGCCAGTAATTACCTCTAGAAATGGCTAAAAAAGGCCCAAAAGCATTTAGCAAAGACTAAAACAGGCCCAGAAGTAGAAATCCTACTTTCTTTGATCTCCTTATTTTGAAAGATGCTCAAAATGCATATGTATTCCTTTTAAATCACTGAGAAAGATGTTCTACACCATCTAAAATTCCCTTGTTCTGACTCATTTGAGTCAAGTCTCTCATCCTGATCGAGAAGGCTCTATTAGTTCAAGTTCAATTCAGAATATAAAGAATAAAACCAGATGCCAAATCAGACTTTTCTTTAGGATGAACTGACCTGGCTCCTTCTGAGACAGCGCTGTTGTTGCGAATCTTCTGTGTGGGTCAGCATCCTTACTTTTGAAAGCTTGCCCACTTATGTCAGCCATGCAGTGGGAGAACTGGGCCATTGTTCTGAAGTCAACTGGCAGTGACATGACTGGGAGGCTGCCAGCAGCAGGTCCTCTCTCAGTCACACATGTTCCTCAACTGAAGAGCCTCTTCCCTGACCAGACTGATGTAAGGGCACGATCAGTTAAGCAAAGTGCTCTTGCATGTAATAGGAATATCTCTTCGGTGCGTTGGTCATAAATGTACGCTTAAAAGTAAAGTGGGCCCCTATAGTCACATGTGAACACAGCACAACACAGCACACAGAGTGAAATTTTTTCTCTGCATTTAACCCATTCACCAAGTGAAGCAGGGGGCTGCCTCCAACGAGGGGAGAGCAGTGTGTGGGGATGGTACCTTGCTCAAGGGGACCTCAGGGATTCGAACCCACAACCTTTGGGTTGCAGGGGCAATGCTCTAAACACTAGGCCACCAGCTAATAGGTGTTAGTAATTTTTTATGATTAAATTAATTTTTATAAGACCAAGCAAAGAGGAAAAAATTTACATTTGTGTCACAAGATCTAAAGCAGACATAGTGTGTGTGT